>PVIY010004579.1:0-101588 GCA_004026745.1 Myrmecophaga tridactyla
TTTTTGGATGTAAGTCTAAGAAACCTTTGCTTTGTACTAGGTCCTAAAGGTGTTTGTTGATATTTCTTCTGGGAATTTTATTTTTCTAGCTCTGAAATTTAAGTCTTTGATTAATTATTGTGTTGATGTTTATATATGGTCTGAAGTAGGGGTCCACCTTCATTCTTTTACAAATGGAGATCCAGTTTTCCTGAAACCATTTATTGAAGAAACTATCCTTTCCAAATTGGGTAGTCTTTGCCATCTTGCCAGAAATCAGTTAGCCATAAATGTGAGTTAATTTCTGAGCTCTCAATTCAACTCCATAGATCTATATGTCTGTCCTTGTGTTGGTATCATGCTGTGTTGAATACTGTTGCTATGTAATAAGTTTTAATATTATGAAATATGAGTCTTCCAACTTTGTTCTTCATTTTCAAGATGACTTTGTTTATTCAGGGCACCTGACTCTTCCATACAAATTATTTTTTCAACTTTTTATTTTCTTCATTCCTTCTAGTTTGTGTCCATGTACACATTTTTTAATGTACCTATTATCATTCTATAGAGATATTTGGAAACCAAAATTACTTGTATTTTACTTTGTAAAATAAATATTTCCCCACACTGCTACTAAGTTTTTAAAAACAGTTTTTATTATGAAATATAGCATCTATACAAAAAAGCCATAAATTTCAAAGTGCATTGTAGCAAGTAGTTGTAGAACAGATTTCAGAGTTTGGTATGGGTTATACTGTTCCACAATTTTAAGTTTTTTTCTTCTACCTGCCTCAAAAAAGAAATATCAGGATAATGATTCAGCAGTCAGGATTTTAGAATCATTTATTAAATCCTAACCTCTCTCTTGTAACTCTTCCCTCTCCTTCACTCCTTCTCCCAATCTTTAGGAGTATTTGGGTTTTTCCCTTTCTAACTGTTCATTTGGAAAAGGGTGTTTATAATATGGGATGGGAGGTGGACCTATGTGTGCCGGTTTGAATCTGTGGTGGACCCCAGAAAAGCCATGCCCTTTAATCCTCATTCAGTATTGCTGGGTGGGAACATTTTGATTGTTTCATAGAGATGTGACCCACCCAATTGTGGGTGGTAACTTTTGATTAGATGATTTCCATGGAGGTATGTCTCCACCCACTGAAGGTGGAGTTGCTTACTGGAATCCTTTAAAAAAGGAAACATTTTGGAGAGAGTCCCTTTGGGTAGAGCCACGGGAAAGCCAGTGACGCCACCATGATCGCCATGTGCCCTTCCAGCTGAGAGAGAAGCATTGAACATTGTCGGCCTTCTTGAACCAAGGTATCTTTCCCCGGATGCCTTAAATTGGACATTTCTATAGGCTTGTTTTAATTGGGACATTTTCTCGGCCTTAGAACTGTAAACTAGCAACTCATTAAATTCACCTTGTTTAAAACCATTCCATTTCTGGTATATTGCATTCTGGCAGCTAGCAAACTAGAACACTATGTGATGTTGTTGGAGGGGCTGGCCCCTCTGGGTTTCAGGATTTATCTGGCCTAGGCATCTTATCTGGAAGTTGTAGGTTTCTAGGAAGTACTCTTAATACGTGAATCTTTTATAGAATCTCAGATAGAGCCCTAGGTATTCTCTAGGGTTAATAGGAATGATTTTGATTGGGATTTGGCAAAGCATGGTAATTAGCAATATCTAGCATGGTAATGAGCAATATTTGGGCATAAGAGTATCTTCCAGAATAGCTCTCGACTCTATTTGAACTCTCTTAGCCACTGATACCTTACTTTGTTACATTTCCTTTCCCCTTTTGATCAGGCCTTCCATATAAATTTGATGATTGGCTTTTCCACTACTGCAAGGAAGGTTATTGGCATAATTATTGTATTGTTTTGAATCTGTAATTCACTTAAGTAGTATTGACAGCTTAGCAATATTTTATCTTACAATCCAGGAACACAGAAATGTGCTTCCATTAGGTCTTTGATTTCACTTAGCAATATTTTGTACTTTTTTGAGTACAGATCTTTCATATCCTTGGCTAGATTTATTCCCAGATTTTTGATTCTACTAGATGCTATTGTAAACAGAACTTTTTCTTGATTTCTTCTTCTTATTATTTATTACTAGTGTACAGAAACATTACTGATTTTGGGGTATTGATCTTTTACCCCACCACTTTGCTGAATACAATTATTACCTCTAGGAATTTTGTGGTTCATTTTTCAGGATTTTATGTATATAGTATAATCTCATCTGCAAATAGAGAAAGTTTTACTTCTTCCTTTCCAATTTGATTGCCTTTTATTTCTTTTTCTTGCCCAGTTGCTCAGGCAAGAACTTTCAATACTATGTTAAATAACAATGGTAGTGGGAATCCTTATCTGTTCCTGATGTTAGAGGGAAACTTTTAGTCTTTCACTATTAAGTAGGATATTAGCTGTGGCTTTTGCACACATAGCGTTTTATGTTGAGAAAGTTTCCTTCTGTTCCTAGTTTTCTAAGTATTATTTTTTTTATCAAGAAGAGGTGATGGATTTTGTCTAATGCCTTTTCCACATCATTTGAGATATCATATGGGTTTGCTCCCTTGATTCTTTAAATGTGCTGTGTTACATTAATTAATTTTCTTATGTTGAATCACCTTTTCCTACCTGGGATAAATCCCACTTGATTGTGGTGTATAATTTTTTAAATGAACTGTTGAATTCAGTTTGTTAGTATTTTGTTGAGGATTTTTGCATCTATATCCATCAGAGATATTGGTCTGTAATTTTCTTGTGGAATCTATCTGGCTTTGGTATGAGGGGGATGTTGGACACTTAAAATAAATTAATGAATGTTCCTTCCTCTTCAGTCTTTTGGAAGAGTTTGAGTAGGATTGCTATTAATTCTTCTGAGAATGCTTTATAAAATTCCTCTGGGAAGCATGTGATGTGGGGCTTTTTCTTTGTTGGGAGATTGTTGATTACTGATTCAATCTCTTTACTAATTATTTGTTGAGATCTTTTTTCTTCTTAGGTCAATGTAAGTAGTTTGCATGTTTTTTCAAATTTGTTCATTTCATCTACGTCATCTAATTTGTTAGCATGCAGCTTTTCATAGTATCTTTTTATAGTCCTTTTTATTTCAATGAGATCCTTAGTAATGCCCCCTTTCATTTCTCATTTTAATTTTTTTGTCCTTTCACTTTTTTTTGTTGTCATTCTAGCTAAAAGTTTGTCAATGTGATTGATTTTTCAAATAAACAAGCTTTTGTATTCATTGATTCCCTATATTGTTTACCTTTTTGTGGGGACAGGGAACGGGGAGTGCAGGGTCTGGGAATCAAACCCACGTCTTCCTCATGGCAGGTGAGAATTCTACCACTGAGCTACCCTTGCACTACCCTCCCTATATTATTTTAATTCTCTATTTTATTTATCTCCACCTTAATCTTTGCTGTTTTGTTCCTTCTCCTTTCTTTGGGTTACTTTGCTTTTCTTTTTCTAGTTCTTCCAGTTTGACGTTAGGTCTCTGATTTGAAAATTTTTTATTAATGTAAATATTTCATGCTATAAATTTTCCTATCAGCAATGCCTTTGCTGCATCTCAAATTTTGCAATGTCGTATTTTCATTTTCATTTTCATTTAGATATTTCCTAATTTCCCTTGTGATTTCCTCTTTTATCCACTGGTTGCTTAAGAGTTTGTTGTTTAATTACCTCATATTTATGAAGTTTACATTTCTCCCTCTGTTATGATTTCTAGCTCTATACTACTGTGTTTGGAGAAGATACATTGTATGATTTCAATATTTTGAAAAAGTTTTAGACTAGTTTTGTGACTTAAGATATGGTTTACCCTCGTGAATGATCCATGGGCTCTTGGGAAAGATGTATTTTCTGTTGTTGATGGGTTAAGTGATCTATGCATGTCTGCTAGCTCTAGTTGATTTAGAATATTGTTCAAGTATATTTCTTTTTTGACCTTCTGTCTAGATGTTTTATTATTGAAAGTGATGTATTAAAGCCTCTTACTATTAATGTAGAACTGTCTTATTTATCCTTTCAAAGTTGTTTGTACTTGCCTCATATATTTTCACATCTTGCTGTTAGGTGCATTTATATTTACAATTGTTACATCTTATTGGATTGACCGCTTTATCAGTATATAATGACTATCTTTGTCCCTTATAAGTTTTGACTTAAGGTATATTTTATCTGGTATTAGTTTTGGTGTTTGAAGTTATATGTGACCTAGAAAAACAAGTTCTTGAATATAATTTTTTCAGGTTGGTGTAAACCCATTGTAAGTAGGATCCTTTGTTGAGGCTACCTCAGTTAAGGTATGAGCCACCTCATTTAGGATGGGACTTAATCCTATTATTGGAGTACTTTATAAATTAAATGTGGAGAGAGAGGATGAGAGAAGGAGAAAGAGAGGGAGCGAGAGAGAAGGAGAAAGAGAGGGAGAAGGAAGGGGGCTGGTTGGGGGGGGCAGGGAGGAGAGAAGCCCATAGAAACAAGAAGCTGAAATCTATTCAATCCAGAAGAGAAGGGAGAGACTAACCAATGCCATGCTGTGCCTTGCTATGTGTCAGAGGAGCCAAGGATTCCTGGCAGCCAATCTTAGGGATGAAAGCATTGCCTTGTGACAATACCTTGATTTGGATATTTTCTTGGCCTTAAAACTATAAGTGAATAAATTCCATTGCTTAAGCTTAACCATTTCATGGCATCACTTTGATCAGCTGAAAAATCTAAAACAGTATTATCGATACCTCAGCTCTCTTTTGGTTACTACTTTGTCTGTTATATTATTTTCATCCTTTCATTTTCAGCTTACATATGTCTTGAATTTAAGGTGAATCTCTTGTGACCAGCATATAGCTGAGTCATGTTTTTTATCCATTCTGCTGATCTCCGCCTTTTGACTGGGAAGTTTAATTCATTTACATTTAGAGTCACTGGTAATGCTGCAGGGCTTCTTTTTACCATTTTGCTATTTAGTCTTAGTAAGCCTTATACCTTTTTTGTCCTTCATTTTCGCTGTTAATGCCTGCTTTCATATTTGTTTGATTTTTTGCCTTGTAACATATTGACTCTCTTCATGTTTAATATATTTTCCTTATGGTTACCATGGGGTTAAAATTTAATATCATAAATATAAGACAAATATCATAAATATGAAACAATCATATTGAATTTGATATCAACTTACCTTCAATAACATTCACATCCACTGTTCCTATACCCCTTAGTCTCCCCACCTATTTTTTATATTTGGTACAAATTATATCCTTATACTTTATATGTACAAGTTCATAGATTTATCATTACTTTTTATGTGTTTGCATTTTAGTACCTCTAAGGAGTAAGAAATGGAGTTACATGCCAAAAAATACAATAGAATAGTTCCGGCATTTATAATTATCCAAATGGTTGTTTTTTCCAGAGGTCTTTTGCCACTTTGAACCAATGTTTAATGTCCTTTCCTTTCAGTCTGAAGAACTCCCTTTAGTTTTGCTTGTAGGACAGGTCAGGTGGTGATGAATTCCCTCAGCTTTTGTTGTATGGGAATGTCTTAATTGCTTCTTTAGTTTTTGAAAGGAGGTCTTGCCAAATATTAAAAAATCTTGGTTTACAATTTTTTTCTTTTAAATTGAACCTACTGCCTTCTTGACCTAATGATTTCTGATGAGAAATTTACATATAAACTAATTGGGACTCACTTGTACATAACATGTTGCTTTTCTCCTGCAGTTTTCAGAATTCTCTCCTTATCCTTTGCATCTGGCAGTTTGATTAATATGTGACAGGCCACATTCTTCTTGATGTCTATCCTGTTTGGTGTTTTCTGAGCTTCTTGGATTTGCTTATTCATGTCTTTTGCTAAGTTTGGGGAGTTTTCTGTCTTTTTTTCTTTAAATATTCCATTTGCTCCTTCCCCTCTTTTTTCTCTTTCTGTGATTCCCATAATGTGTATATTTGTATGCTTAATGGTGTCCCAGTGGTTTCAGGCTATTTTGGCTTTTTGTAATTCCTTTTACTTTATACAACTTAGCCTAATTTATTTCAGTTGTCTTGTCTTCAAGTTCACTAATTCCTTTCTTTACCATCTCCAATTTGCTCATGAAATTTTTCCAGGGAATTTTTCATTTCAGTTATTTTTGTCTTCAACTCCAATTATGCTGGTTGGTTCCTTCTGTCTTTTTATTGAGATTCTCATATTGTTCATTCACTGTTTTCCTCATATCCTTTCATTTTTTCTCTGTATTTTCCTTCATTTTCATGAGTTTATTAACTATTTTACTGATATCTTTTAATTCTTTCTTTGTATATTCCTTCATCTCCTTGAGCATATCGAAGATCATTTTTATAAAAGCCTTTCTCTGTTGTATCTGCAGTCTGGCTCGCTCCCGTGATGTTTTCTAGATTTTTATTGTCTTTCTTTGAATTGACCATCATTTCTTGTTTCTCTGTTTGTCTTGTAATCTTTTATTGCACAGTGTACCTTTTAATATTTTGAAATGTTAACTTGGATTTATGCCCTGAGATGTCTGTTTCCTGAGTTTGTAACCAGTTGGTGATTCAACAGAGATTTGTATCAAGAGCTAAGAAAACCATGAAAATCTAAGCAAAAAACACCTTTCACCATTTTTGCAAATTGGTTTTGCCTTGGCTGGTACTTTCTGTCAGAATTTAGCTTTCCTTCAGGAAGGTTAGCCCAAGTCACATGTGAAGTGCAGGATGCTCTCTTTTTCTGGGCTTTTGTCTTTCCTGGGCTTGTGCTTGCTAGTAATGGCCTTACAGGATATGAATGCCCCCTCTATTTCCCAGGAAACAGACCTCCTCCCTCTCCTGGGTCTTCCACTGTAGGACTTAAAGCAGGAAAGCCTTTTTCCTAGACTACTCACTTCAATTGTTTTTCTTATACTGCATTTGTTGTCTTGAGCTGCTTGAGCTGTAGAGCAAATTCTGGATGGGAGTTGGGAGTACATGCCAGAGAGGGGTTCCCCAAGTCATTCTTTTCCAGCCCTATTAAGGCCAAGGACCCACAAAGGGAGTGCTGGCAGGCTCCAAACTGCCCTTAGGAAGGGTTGAGTGGGATCTAGCAAAGGCACCAGGAGCCTCTTCTGTGGCTTCTAAAAGCTGTACTTTCCTTTTTCTGCCTCTTCCCAGCCAATGCAGCCCTTCAGCTGTCCTCTGTTGCTCTGAGGAAGCATATCAGCTTTAAGTCTCCTCTGTCACCTTTATCTGGGGAAGGTTAGAACAGTGGCTGCCCTCATAGCCCAGCCCCCAGTGGTCTGAAGTAGCGAATTAAAAGCAGTGATGAGCAGTCAACTCCCACCCCCACCCTGGTTCTTACAGGAAAGTGGATTTTTATGTCCTTTGGCACCAGCAAGCTTTGCCATATGTCAGACTCCACTGTGACCTTGAGTGGGGAATGGGCGCCAATAACTGCCACTTGGAAAGAGTAATTTTCTGATATTTACTGTAATTTACCAACCTCCCCCTCCAACTCTTCCCTGGGTGTTGTACTGGACTCTGGAATTTTGAAATATATGATACACACAGTTCCCGGCTGTTTAATTTTGTTCTGGTGGAAGGACTGATTCCTGTAGTTTCCCACTCTGCCACCGTCCCACAATTTCCCCTCTGCCAGTATTATCTTTTAACTGAAGACTGATTTGCCAAACTAGGGCAACTGATAAGGGACCTCCTGAATTTCTTCCTGCTGCCTGCACACTTGGTGTTGCTGTCCAGGTCTACGGTAATGGATAGAGTGGAATGGACACTTTCATTTTGAAGCAAGTTTGCTGTGCTATGAATGGTAATGCTGAGAGCATTAGGTGACTTTAGCTAGAAAATTAGTGTGCTGGGACATAGCTGTAAAACTGTTCACTATCCAGCCAATATCATTTTGGCTTATTATCCATAAGACCTCACAAAGGGAGGTTAATTAATGAAACCTGTTGTAAAGTGGTTTAAAGGAAATTTGATGGGCTGGGTCAAATTTCTTGGTGCCGAATGATACTACATCTACCTATAAAGAGACATATCATGTATATGTGAACAAATATTAGAACAATCAGGCTTTTGAAGGAGTGATGGGTCAGCCCAATTGCACGGTCCCAAGCAGTGGACATGCAGTTAAATTAAGAATAAAAGATAGGTCAGCTCGAAGCTACATGACTGGGATTATCAGAGTCCTTGCCCATTGCCCCTTCAGGGTGCAAGGATGGACCTGGCTGGCAGCATGGCTCTTGGTTGCCCTCTGCAGGGACAAACATCAGGAGTCTTTGTCTGGGTTGAAAAAACTCAAGAGGACTGCAAGCCATGGAAGGAAATATAGGCTTGCGGCAGTAAATTTTGTGGCATATCTGGCTCTTTAAGAGCCTATCCAGTGTGGGTGATTTAACAAGCAGGCAATATTTTAAGGAACTGAGGAGTTTAATGTTTCAGATGTATAAGGGATTTGCTGACTTAAGGAAATGAAATAATTTAGATCTGGGAACAGTAGAATACTGAGAATATTTTTTCCCATTCTTTTCCATTGGAGAGCTACACCATTGTAGGGGTGATGTCAGAGTAAAACAAAAACCAAACAACACAACACACACATACAGAAACAACACTCATGTTTATAAATTTAGCACTGCTGATGGTACAACTAATAAAAAGCAGATTGGTCACAGCAACATAGAAAATCAATTCTCAAGCTCTTTCTTATTCAGAGTTTTGATTGTCTTTTGTTCTTATCTATTATAGGAAAGTCTCGAAGTGATTTTCAAATGAGTTGTTATTTAGAGTAGAAATGGAATACACTAAGGACACTTGCCCCTGGTCACACAAAGCAATAAAGAGTGGCCTCTCTCTGCCTGTGGTAGACCCCTGGTGGATGCCATGCTTGATCCAGCCACATACAGCTGCTGGTAGCTCTACACTCCCCTGAGGATTTGCAGCCAATTCAGGATCTGGAGTTTGCCTTATCCAAAGCCTCAGACTTGAAAGTGCCTGCCTCAGCACAGATGCCAGAGTGTAAGCTGTAATTATGACAATTCTCATCTCCCTCCTGCACCCTGGAGAGGGCCAGCTCCCCAGTCTGAGAGACAAGATAGTCTCTTTCTCTTTATTAATTTGCCAGACCCTGGGCAGGTGCCTGAATTTCTCCATTTACCTGTATAGGCATCTCTTCCTCCTAAATTCTGGCGGGTTTTCTGACTCTGAGGGACTCTCGTAATTCAGCTCCTCCAAACAGCTGTGAGAGGGTGTGCACCCTCATGCTGAATTGAGAGGGCCATGGGAATATGCAGGGCAGAGGGGGCCTACCATCCAACTGGGAGGCATAACTTTTCCTCCAAACATTGGTTGCCCCAGCCAGATACCCAGCCCTCCTAATCCCTGCACCGCCCGAGCCGACCCTCACAGAGAAAGGAGCTCTCCCAAGATTCAGGCACCTCGGACAGTAGTTAGGGGCAGGACAAGTGTCTCTGCCATGAGGGTATGGGGGCCTGGAGAGAGGGAGGGCAGTGGAACACAGCCCTTCAAGCTCCTTGAGATAAGAAGAGGAAAGTGGAGAAACTGAGGCACAACACAATACCTAGAGATTATGATGCTGTGTCGCTCAAGGGGAGAGTGAAATACAATGAGAATAAGCCAAGGCGAGGAAAGAAGGTGAAGGAAAAGAGGGCAGAATGGGTGCGAGGAGTGTGAGTATAGAAATAAGGCAGAGACAAAAGGAAATGGGTACCAAGGCAAATACTCAGTGTTCACCAATTCCCCAGCTCTCACCTCAGAGCACCCACCTGCAGGAGATGCAATCTTTGTAGAGAAATCAGTGTTCTCTTGTTTCCTTTCTTCCAAATAAAAAGAAGCCTCAGGCCAAAAAAGAAAGGGAAGGGAGAAAACACTTCACTCTTCAAATGGATGCTTTCCCTTTCCGTAGGCTTCATTTTCAGGGCTGATGTAATGGAACTTATAATTCCATGAGGTTTCTTCAGGGTAATAGAGCTTATCAGCTGAAAAATGAAATATGTACATTATACATGCATCCATAAATTAGTATTGATTGTCCTTTGGGATATTTTATGACTCCATGGTGACCTAATGCTTTATCATTTCCCCACATATTAACAGGCCTTGAAATGAGTAAACCTGGCTGTGGAAATACATATTTGAAGTTATATGAGACTATACTCTCTAGTCTATGGCCAAAGAATACATATTTCTTCTGTAAACATTTACATTATCATATCTTTAGGAAACATATGGAGTGAGACATTTAGAGTATAGAGTGGAAATGATTTCTAAACAGAAATTTGAACCTTTGTAAAAATTTTATTGTGGTTTTATATATATATATATAACTGAAGTAATATATATATAATATATACATATATAAAACCTAAAATTTGTCCTTTTAACCATTTTTAAGTGTACACTTCATTGGCATTAATTATACTTACAATGTCGTGCTACTATTACCACCATCTATTATCAAACCTTTTCCATTCCCCCAAATTAACAATATCCATTAAACAATATCTCCCCGTTTACTTTCCATTCCCCCAAATTAACAATATCCATTAAACAATATCTCCCTATTTACTTTCCATTCCCCCAAATTAACAATATCCATTAAACAGTATCTCCCCATTTACTTTCCCCTAGCCCCTGGTAATCTCTAATCAACTTTCTGTCTCTGAATTTGCTCATTCTAGATCAGAAATGTACACTTTTGTTCATGTTCTTTGTTGAAGGGAGATAAAACCATGTTCAGCTATTTGGATAAAAACGTAAAAATGAGAAATATCTGTGGGTCAGAGGTGGCATAAATGCCGTAATTTTTTTTCACCACAGGAATGACAAAGAATGGTAAAATTTCAGGGAAGCAAAAATAAAGGGAATGAGAAGCAGGCAAGTAACCACTTTGGGTTCCAGTCCCCTCATGTACTTTAATAATTCTGGTAGTATAGCATTTCCAAAATATATTCTACAAAAACACAAATACTATTGGATGAAAGTATAGATCCTCTAAAAAGATTCCATCAGGAAATAGGTTTGAGAAAAATCTGTTCAGTTGAGTTGAACATTTTTTTTTAGTGTGGGGCTTTTTAGACTTCCAGATACTAAAGAATCTTGGAAAATTTCAAGAGATAGATATGATATACTAAGTTCCCAGTCTTTTTTGACCATGTGACCTTTTTCTCCACACTACTATGAAAATGCTGATATTGATAATATTTATTGTCTTTTGTAGCTCTAAAATGATATGAATATAGGTAAAAACGATAAGATGTGAAAAGAGAATGAAACAGAAAATGAATACAATTAACTATGCAATTTGGGCTACAATGGCTTTGTTTTACATTTCCACAACACTGTAGCAAGGTACTATTTTTTTCCCTTACTTTTCTACACTTTGCCTTGTTAGGATAAAGAAATTTAAGGAGGAAGAAAAAGTCACCAGTAAGAAGAGAGATGACCATATATTTACATGGCAAAGAAAGAGCTCTTATTGTCAACTTGACAGTATCTGAGAACTTCATCAGCAGCGTGGTATTGTTTTAAAGGTAGCACAGTATCAGGATGCAAAAGTGAAGCTCTTCCCTGTTTCAGTTTCCACCTAGGAACTATGAGGCAAATCTCATAAAATGCCAAATACCAGGCAGGCATTTTGGGAAATATCCATTTTGGGAAATATGGAAAGTTTCAAAGGTAAGCGACAAAAATTATTAAGAATTTGGAAAAGAAGCCTGATCAGGAAAGATTAAGTGAGATGGGAGAAAAACGGAGAAAATAGAGGCCAGTTAATAGTGATTTATACTATGCGAAAGGTTGTTAAACAGATGAGGGTGACCAACTAATCTCCATTGTCAGCGAGGAAGGAATAAGGTAAAATGTGCTTGTACTGTCGGCTCGAGGACTTATTTTGTGATGGAGAAAGGTTTCCTTGGTTTGATAGTTTTGCACTATGATTGCAGTTGCTCCCACTTGATTAGGTCATAAAGGCAGTTTCCTGAAGATCTTTACCAATGAATAAGTAGTAATGTTAATGTTTATCAAATTCTTATTATGGTTCATGCACCATACAAACACTTTACACTGTGTGTCATTTAATTTTTATATGAACCTTTTGAGAAATGTGTTTTTTACAGACATGAAAATTAAGGCTTGTAGAGAGCAATGGGAATCATTGTTTAATGGAGCCAACTTTCAAACTCACATTTGCCTGAGTCCAAGAGCTCTGTACCACACCACCATAAAGTACTACTTACCTTCTGTTGCATTGTCCCCTCATATTGCATCAGTTAATATATCTGAGTTTGTTTCTCAATAATAATCTCTCTGTATTTATATTTATATAAGCAAATTTACGGTAATAAAAAGACCAAAGGGAATGTAAACAAAGAACTGAATTTGCCTCTTTCTTGCCACAAGGAATCTAGGGTGAGCTTATTGAAGAAGGAGGAAGAACCCACTGCAGCGGCTCCATGCTATTCTAGAAGTTGCAGAATGAATTCTCTGATAGCTTTACTATTGCTCCTTGCCTTACCTTGACTTTTACTGGTTCCACCATGTAAGTCCAAAGGGAAGGCGGATCTACTATCAGCAGGATGAGTTCTAATGAACAGGGTCAGTAATGAAAGAGCACTGGATACTCTAAGAAAGCTTACGAGAAGGGGAAGAGTTTCTCAGAAAGTTAGAATATCAGGTTCCTGAAAGTTACACCCACTCCTTGCACAAGGCCTATGTAAGTAACTAAATTAAAGCTGCAAATACATTTGCAATGAAAGTTTACATGGACCCATATGTGTAGTTATATTTGGCAACTGATTCAAGATAGATAAGTCAACAATAAAAAGAGAAATGAAGAAGAGATGCCCAACATTAGAAATGATGGGAATGATACCTAGATGTCCATTATTTCACCCTAGTTTATATTAGGAAAATGCTAACTCCTTAAATATATCTGCACAAATGTGGATGACAGCATCAGTGACTTTTTTTGGCGGGGGGTGCATGGGAAGGCACTGGGAATCGAACCCGGGTGTCTGACGTGGCAGGCGAGAATTCTGCCACTGAGCCACCATCACACTGCCCCATCAATGACATTTTAAATCTATGTAGAATTGGAACAATTATTCATTTATATTTATTGGTACTTCTGTCATTTTCTGTCACCTATTTCCTGGGCAGAAGAAACTGGCAGACCTGGTTGGAAGTACCTCAGGGGGGTCTGGGCTTGGAATGATAGGCCACCTTGTATATACTCTAAACTCTGAATAGTGCTACTTTCCTCTTCCTGAGGCTGTATCATGAACCTACTGTTGTTTTATGGGAACCAGGCCAGCATCCTGCTAGAAATTCAAGTCTGAGGATCCTAGCAAATAATGCATATTCTTTTACCAAAGGAAATTGGGATATGAGGTTGAGTGCCAATGACCAATGGATATTATGTGAGGATTTTTGAAGATATTTAGATAAAACTAAAAGAAGAATCAACAGGAATAGCTCAAGAACATATATACATCAATTGAATTCCTCTGTTCTTACTGGGCCCATTTCACCACAACAGAGAACTCTAGTCAAGTTCTCAATAGCATTGAGTCTTCACAAATCTGATTTCCATTGGATTATTTTCCAAATTTCCCCTTTATCTTCCTCCTGCCTCTTTTGGAAGAAAAATAGAATGAAAAATTGAATCTACTATTCTAATGTTCATCATTTTCTGGCTCATTTTGCAACCAGTTCACTATGATAATAAAAGTTGCTCTTGGTCAGTAATGCAAGTATGCAGATTGGACATCCAAATGATTTCCAGGATCATCAATGTCCTTAACACTACTCAGCAGAATTACTAGATGTCCCTAGTAAACTGCTTTTTGTTTTTGCTTGGGCAGACACTGAGAATTGAACCTGGTCTCTGGCATGGCAGGCAAGAACTCTCCCTGCTGAACTGCTGTGGCCCACCCATAAGCTGCCTTTTCAGTTGTCCTCGAAAGCTCCTGAAAAGACACAATTTTGATAGCCTCCATCTTCACCCTAGTTATCCGCTGTCTCTCAGGAGACAGTCCCGCATTTCTTTTTAAGAAAATACACAGACACACACAAGAAAATAAAGAGATCCTCAAACCTGAAGTTCTTTAACTTTGAAACCCTAAGTCTTTATCTGCAAAAATCTTACGTTTTGTCTCAGAAGAAGAGGGACCTTCCTCTCTTTAAAATGGACCTATCCATCTGGGCGCTGAATCACATACTTGCCTGCCTTCTCAGAGTGTTTTCCCCAGCAATGAACCTTATACTTCCCTACCTCTCATTCTCTGTTTCCCTTTCCTCTTGGCAAATGACTATGGTGAATTATGAATACTTTTTTTTAAACATCCCCCTTCCTCATGGTGCTGCCCTTTATATCTCCTTCCCTTTTAGCAAAGCTTCTAAATATACTAATACCTTTATCTATCTATAACTATATTTATCTATGTATATCTATTTCTCTAAAGCTTCTAAATATACTGATACCTTTATATATCTATAACTATATTTATCTATGTATATCTATTTCTCTACATATAGTTATCTATAAGATGGTGTCCATTGATTTCTCTCTGATTCACTTTACCTCAAGTCAACATAATTTGATTTACTTTCTGTCCACTGAAACTACACTTTCTAAGGTTTCAACAGCTTCACAGGAACTCATCCCAATGACTATTTTTAAGCCTCACAAGACATGTCTTCACTCTGGCGGTTGACACACTTTTTTTCTTCATTAGAGAAGTTGTGGGTTTACAGAACAATCATACATAAAAGAAAGGATTCCCATATACCACCCCACCGCCTTGCACCGGTGTGGAACGTTTGTTACAATTGATGATAACATAGACACACTTTCTTTTTTGAAACAGTTTCCCTGATGCCATTTTCTTATGGGTATTCCTTATCAGTGTCTAAATTTAGCTCCCTTTTCTGTGCTTTATTTCTGGATTTTGGAGTACCTCAGAGTTCTGTTTTTGGTTTCCTTTCTTCTCCTTTACTTCTCACAGAGCACACTCTCATCTCTTCTGGTCCTGTTGCCTCAATAACTACAAGGCAGCAGATGGCTCCCCAAACTGTTCCTATCCCTGTTGTCTCGCGTGAACTCCAGAAAAAAATATACTTGCGTGCTTTCTGGACATTGCTGCTTGGACATTTTACACATATTTCAAAACTACTAAGTTCTATTCTAAAGCTCAGGGTGCTTCATATGAGAAAAATGAGGTGAAAAGAGGAGAGACATAAGAACATGATAATTCCTAGAGAAAAATTAGAATTTGGATGAAGAGCATAATTTTGAATTTGTGTTGGTTTGATGAGTGCCAAGAATAATCTTAAGTGAAGAAAGAAAAATACTACAAACTGAGTGCATGCTTCTGCAACAGATACCCATGTGATTAAAACAAAATGTCAATGCAGGGTCAGAAAGCAGTTGGTATGTAGCATTTGGAAAGTACTGAAGGCAACATTTAATCCCCATTCTTCAAGTACTTCACTGTCCACTGCACTCCCATAGAGATTAGCATGGGATAAATAATATATTTCTGTCTCTTAATGACAAATCCTCAGGGCAGGAGGAAGAATTGATTTGATCTGTGAATTTTGGGGAAGGAACTGAGTTTGATGGTCTGCTCATACCTCCTTTCTCTCCCCCTTTCCTTCCTTGTCTATCTATCTTTCTGTCTGCCTATCTATCTATCTATCTGCCTGTCTGTCTGTCTGTCTGTCTGCCTGCCTGCCTGCCTGCCTGCCTGCCTATCTGCTTGCTTGCCTACATGAAGGACAAAGTCAAGTTTGTTTGGCTCACTTGTAGTTTTGAGGGATACATTCAATTTAAGGAGATTATTAGGAAATTCATTAAGGCCTCCCATCTGAGCTGTTTTCCTTAAACCAGATTATATTATTAATTAAATTGACGTTATGAACTCCATATGTTTGGCTTCTTTATTTATTTTTATTTCAGTATGGAAGGGGAAGAAAGGGGCATTATTTACTGGTGTTCATAACCCCAACCAATAGTTAATATGATTTTCAACAGAAATAAAACATGGTGAAAATATTCTTAAATTTGTGGTTTCACAAGTTTTTCAAGATATATTTGCCTTATGTACTTCCTATCAAATCTTCTAATTCACTAAAAGGGATAACCCTTTAAATCAATGTATATGGACAAGATGGAAGTTTTATTGTGCTTCACATTTATATTATATTGTATTATGTAGGAATATAATCATATAAGGCATTACATAATTAAATGAAAAAATTCAAAATATCATTGTCCCATGTAGCAAGTAATACTAGCTATGATTGAAATATTTTGAAAATGATAAAATTTAAAAATTAATGTCTGTGAGAAAGACATCCCATATTCATGGATTGGAAGACAATATTTTTAAGATAGCAAAACTTTTCAAAGCTGACCCTAAAGTTAATATGGAATTGCAAGGGACTTCAAGGAGCCAAAAACAATCTTGAAAAAGAATAAAGTTGGTAGGCTCACACTTCTTAATTTCAAAACTTAACTATAAAGCTATAAATAAATTCATACATCTATGGTGAATTGATTTTTTAGAGAAATTGTAGGTTTACAGAAAGATCATGTAAAAAGTACAGCATTCCTATATACCCTCCCATTAGTGATACTTTGCATCAGTATGATAGCTTTGTTACAATTGATGACTGAATTTTCTTTTGATTTTTCTTTTTTTATTGTGCAATATTATATATATATATACACACACAAAAAAAAGCAATACATTTCAAAGTACATTTTAACAAGTAGTCATTCATAGAACAGATTTCAAAGTTTGGTATGGGATACAGTTTAACAATTTCAGATTTTTCCTTCTAGCTGCTAGAAGACACTGGAGACTAAAAAAATTATCAATATAATGATTCAGTAGTCATACTTGTTTGTTGAATCCTAAATTCTCTGTTATAATTCCTCTTCTTCTTTGCTCTTTATCCTAATCTTTAGCTATACTTTCTACTGTTTTTCATGTTGAGAAGGGATGTTGATAATATGGGATAGGAGGATGGAACTGATTGATGTGCTTGGAGAGGCTGGCCCCTCTGGGTTTCAGGACTTATTTGGCCTAGGAACCATCTGAAGGCTTTAGGTTTCTGAAAAGTAAACTTAGTGCATGAGACATTTGTAAGACCTCACATAAAGCCCTAGGTGTTCTTTAGGGTCAACAGGAATGATGTTGGCTGGGGTTTGAGAAACCATGGCTATTAGCAATGTCTAGGTGAAGCTTGTATAAGGGTAGCCTCCAGAATAGCCTCTCAACTCTATTTGAACTCTCTTAGCCATTGATACCTCATTTTTTAAAATATTTCTTTTCCCCTTTTTGTCAGGAAGACATTGTCGACCACACAGTGCCAGGGCCAGGCTTATCCCTGGGAGTTATGTACCACAATTCCAGGGAGACTCACACCCCTGGACATCATGTGTCACATAGGGAGAAGGGTTATGATTTTCTTGCAGAATTGTGGCTTAGAGAGAGAGGCCACATTTGAGCAACAGAAGTTCTCTGGAAGTAACTCTTAGGCATAAGTATAGGTAGACTTAGCTTCTCTACTACAAAAATAAATTTCATAAAAGCAAGCCTCAGAATCAACGTCTTGGGCTACTAACTTGGGAGTCCCTCATATTTGAGAGAGTATCAGGGTTTCCCAGGTGGTAAAGTTTAATAGTTCATTATTTTTTCTCCATTCCCTCAAGGGAATTTTTTTTTTAATTAAAAAAAATTTTTTTAAACATAACTACATACAAACATGAATATTCTTACCACATGATCATTCCATTCTTGGTATATTATCAATAACTCACAATATCATCACATAGTTGTATGTCCATCACCGTGATCATTTTTTAGAACATTTGTGTCAATTCAGAAAAAGAAATAAAAAGAAAAAAGAAAAAAATTCATATAAACCATACCCCTCCCTTTCATTGACTGCTACTATTTCCATCTACCCAATATATTTTAGCATTTGTTTTCCCTATATTTTTCTATACCCCTTACCACTCCCTTTTATTGATCACTAGCATTTCAATCTACTAAATTTATTTTAACATTTGTTCCCCCTATTATTTATTTATTTTTAATCCATAAATTTTACTTGCCTGTCCATACCATAGATGAAAGGAGCATCAGACATAAGGTTTTCACAATCACACAGTCACACTGTGAAAGCTATATCATTATACAATCATCTTCAAGAAACCTGGCTACTGGAAGATAGCGCTACATTTTGAGGCACTTCCCTTCAGCCTCTCCATTATGCCTTTATTAAAAAGGTGATATCTACATAATGCATAAGAATAATCTCCAGGATAACCTTTCAACTCTTTTTGAAATCTCTCAGCCATTGATACTTTATTTTGTCTCATTTCTCTCTTTCCCCTTTTGGTTGAGAAAGTTTTCTCAATCCCTTGATGCTGTCCCTCAAGGGAATTTGCCAATACTTTTAATTATCCACCTAATATACTCTGGGATATATCTGAGTATTACATTAAGCTATATAGAATTACAAGCCCTCATTCCTATTTTGAGTTCCATGTGTTTGGATTGTTTAAATGAACTATCCAGACAGGTTGAGTTAGATTGCTATCGATAATTAGGTTTTGAACAAAATAAAGCTCTATTCCTTTGGTCTCATATAGTAGGTAATGTTCTAAAATACAGACGCCGTCATCCTTAATCTTATATTCTGATTTACCATAGTTGAGGGCAGAATATTATAATTGTGGTATTAACTATAGACTATAGTTTATTAGGGTGTATTTTTCCACTAATTTATCACCTTATTATTAACACTTTGCATAAGTATGGTACTTTTCTTGTAATTCATGAAAGAACATTTTTGTAACTTGTACCGTTAACTATCATCCATGATTTACAATAGGACTCACTGTTGTACATTCCTGTCCTTTAATTCTTATTCTAGTAACATATATACAACCTAAAATTTATCCTTTTAACCATATTGACATATGTAATTCAGTGCTGTTAATTATACTCACAATGTTTTGCTATCATTCATTTCCAAAATTTTAGAATCTACCCAAGTAGAAACTCTGTACAAATTAAGCACTAACTCCCCAAGCCATACCCCAATCCAGCCCATGGTAACCTATATTCTAGATTCTAACTCTGTGAGTTTGCTTATTTTACTTCTTTCTTATCAGTGACCTCCTACAATATTTGTCCTTTTGTGCCCGATTTATGTGACTCAACATAAATGTCTTCAAGGTTCTTCCATGTTGTCACATAAACTAGAACTTCATTACTTTGTAATGCTGAGTAATATTCTATTGTATGTACATTCCTCATTTAGTTTACCCATGCATCATGGTAGACATTTGCGTTACATCATCTTCTGGCAATTGTGAAAAATGCTGCTATGATCATCAGTGTGCGGATATCTGAGTTTGTGCTTTCAATTATTTTGGGAATACTCTGAGTAGAGGGACTGCCAGGCCATATGAGGAACTGCTAAACTTTCTTCCACAACAGCTGCACCATTTTACATTCCCACCAGCAATGGATGAGTGTTCCTTTTCTCTGAATTGTCTCCACACTTATTTACCATTTTTTTAAACAGCTTCCATTCTAATGGGTGTGAAATAGTATCTCTTTGTGGTTTTGCTTTTCCTTTCCCTAATGACTAAAGATGTTGAGCATATTTTCATGTGCTTTTACAGTCATTTGTATTTCCTCATTGGAAAAATGTCTGTTGTTCATTTTTAAATTGGATTGTTTGACTTTTTATTGTTGAATTGTGGGATTTCTTTATGTATTCTGAATATTAAACCCTTATTGAGTATGTGGTTTCCAAATATTTTCTCCCATTGATTAGGTCCTCTTTCCTCTTTTGTGATAAAATCCTTATATGCTTAAAAGTTTTTTTTTTTAATTTTAATGAGATACCATTTATCGTTTTTTTCTTTTGTTGCTTGTGCTTTGGGAATAAAGTCTACGAAACTGTTGTTTAACACAAGATCCTGAGGATGCTACCTTATCTTTTCTTCTAGGAGCTTTATAATCTTGATTCTTATATTTAGGTCTTTGATCCATTTTGGATTAATTTTTGAATATGGTGTGAGAGAGGGGCCCTCATTCATTCTTATGCCTATGGATATCCAGTTCCCACCATTTATTGAAGAGACTATTCTTTCCCAATTGAGTGGACTTGGCTGTTTTGTCAAAATCAATTGACCATAGATGTGAGGGTCTATTTCTGACTCTCACTTTGATTTTACTGTTCTATATGTTTATCCTTGTGCTAGTACCATGCTGTTTTGATCACTGTAGCTTTGTAATAAGCTTCAGAGTCAGAAAGTGTGGTCCTCCAACTTAATTCTTCATTTTCAAGATGGTTTTGGTTTTTTCAGGGCCCCTTATATTCCAAATAAATTTGATAATTGGCTTTTCCATTTCTGCAAGGTAGGCTGTTGTAATTTTTACTGGGATTACATTGAATCTGTGAATCATTTTAAGTAGAATTGAAATCTTAACAATATTAGCTTTTCATTTCATCGACATGGAATTTCCTTACATTTATTTGGATCATCTTTGATTTATTTTACCAAAGTTTTATAGTTTTTCATGTATAAGTCCATTACATCCTTGGTTAAATTTATTCCTAGATATTTGGTTCTTTTAGTTGTTATTTTTAATGGATTTTTTTCTTGGTTTTCTCTTCATATTGTTCATCACTAGTTCCTAGAAACACTACTAATTTTTGCATTTTTATCTTATACTCTGACATTTTGCTGAATTCATTTATTAGCTCTGGTACCTTTGTTGTAGTTTTTGGGGGATTTTCTAGATATAGGATAATGTAAATCTGCAAATATTGAAAATTTTAATTCTTCCTTTCAAATTTGGATGTCTTTATTTCTTTTTCTTGCCTAACTGCTCTGGCTGGAACTTCCAGCCCAATATTGAACAACTATACTGACAGTAGGCATCCTTGTCTTGTTCCAAATCTTAGAGGAAGCTTTCAACCTTTCACAGTTGAGGATGATGATAGCTGTGGGTTTTTCATATATACATTTTATCATGTTGAGGAAATTTCCTTCTATACCTATTTTTATAGTGATTTTATCAAGAACATTTGCTGGGTTTTGTCAAGTACCTTTTCTGTGTCAACTAAGTTAATCATGTGTTTTTCCTTTCATTTTGTTAATGTTGTATATTACATTAATTGGTTTTCTTATGTTCAGCCACCTTTGCAAACCTCGTATAAAGCCCACTTAATGATGGTGTATAATACTTTTAATGTGCTGTTGGATTCAAGTTGCAAGTATTTGCTTGAGGATTTTTGCCATCTATAATCATAAGAAAAATTAGTCTGTAAATTTTATTTTCTTCTAGTATCATTATCTGGCTTTAGTAGAAGCATGATATTGACCTTGTAGAATGAGTTAGGTAGTGTTCCCTCCTCTTCAAGTTTTTGGTAGAGTTTAAATATGATTGGTTTTAATTCTTGGAATGTTTGGTAGTATTTAACTGTGAAGCCATGTGGTCCTGGCTTTTTGGGGATATTTTTGATGACTGATTCAATATCTGTAGTTGTAATTGGTATATTGAGAAATTTCTATTTTTTCCAGAGTCAGTATACATTGTGTGTCTCTAGGAATTTGTCCATATCATCTAGATTTTCTGATTCATTGGCATATAGTTTGTATTAGGGTTCTCTCGAGAATCAGAACCAACAGGAGATATCTGTAAATATGAGATTTATAAAGGTGTCTCACACAACCATGGGAATGAAAGAGCCCAAAATCCATAGAGCAGGCTGTGAAACTGGCAGCTCTGATGAAAGGTCTCAAGGAATTCAACCTGAGAGGCTTGCTAACTGAAGAAGAAGTGAGAAAGTCTCCCTTCTTTAATAGTCTCTAACTGATTAGATTATCTCATTTGTGGGAGACATGCCCTTCGTTGATTGCAGATGTAATCAGCCACAGCTACAATCAACTGACTGATGACTGCAGATGTAATCAGCCACAACTGCAATCAACTGACTCGTGACTTAATAAACCAGCCTTCTGATTTATCAACCAGCATGAAATATCTTTGCAGCAATGGTCAGTACAGTGCTTGCCTGAGTAGCAACTGGACACATCACCTGGCCAACTTGACACCGGAACCCAGTCATCATAGTCCACCCCTTGTTAACTAGGCAGCTATACAGAATACCTAGAAACATGCTTAGTTTCTGAATAGAACACAAAAACAGCATATGTTTCACATGACAAGATTCAACTGTCCTATGTACAACCAGAAATGCACTACATCTCCCCGGAATAGGGTGTAAATCTATTTTCACTCTTAAACTTCATATCTTGAAACTTAAATACTATAAAATGAATGATCCAACTTATGTCATGTGATAAGAGGAAAACAAGATATTTGTTTATGAATAAATACAAAATACTCATAACAAAATGGAGGAAATATTCATACCGTCATAGTCTTCTTTTGGTCACATGGCCGTAGTTCATATTCATCACTATCTTCTTTTTCCTACCAATTCCATGTTTCCTTTACCCTCAGCAAGCACTTCAGCTGGCAATGATTCTTTGCCAGGTGGGGTGACCCAAGCCTTCATTCCTGAAGTTTCTGTGTCATTGGTTGTCCTGCCTGGATAAGGTTGTTGCATGGTAGTACCAGGGAATGGTAGTACTAAGAGACGCTCTAGAGGATCTTCTGTATTCCAGGAAAATACTTCTTTACTTCCATTATGTAAATGCAATCCTATTTCCCCCTGGTAGTCAAGATCAATCACCCCAGACAGTACATTAATCCCCTCTTGTGCCTGTTGATTTAGAGGCATGAGAAGCCAAAGGGGCCAGGTGGCAGTCTTAACTTGCAGTTCAATGTAATCATTGAACTGATTGTTGTGTCTCCTGATAGCCACACCCCTCCTTTTGGAACTAAGAACCTGTATACCAGCAGAGCTTGTTTCAGGGACAGGAAGCAAAAATTTTTCTACTGGATCACTAGGGGTGATAGTGAGGGATGTCACTCCCATTTCCACCCCTTGATTCCTGGACCTATGAATCCTAGCTATGGGAGAAACAGCACCATACAGTGGATGCTGATTCAGGGCTCACACAGCCTCCTGGAGAGTATTGCCTCACCCCTGCCAAGTATTGCCACCTAGTTGGCACATAACTGGGTCTTCAAAAGGCCATTCCACCATTCTCTCAACCCTGCTACCTCTGATTGATGGAGAACATTGTTAGACGAGAATTCCATGAACATGTACCCATTACCATTTATAATTTCCTGTGGAATTGGTTCCTTACATCAGAAGCAATGCTTTGTGGAATACCATAACAGTGGATAAAGCATTCCATTAAATCCATGAATGGTAGTTTTTGTGGAAGCATTATGTGCAGGGAAGGCAAACCCATATCCAAAATATGGATCTATTCCAGTTAGAACAAATCGCTGCCCCATCCATGATGGAAGTGGTCCAATGTAATCAGTCTGCCATGAGGTAGCAGGCTGATCACCTTGGAGAATGGTGCCTTATCAGGAACTGAATGTGGGTCTCTGCTGCTGGCAGATTGGACACTTAGCAGTGGCTGTAGCCAGGTTGGCCTTGGTGGGTGGAAGTCCATGTTGCTGAGCTCATGCATAACCTCCATCCCTACCACCATGCCCTCTTTGTTCATGAGCCCATTGGGCAATGGCAGGAGTAGCTGGGAAAGAGGATGACATGTAACTTTAGGATGGGTCATCTTATCCACTTGATTATTAAAACCTTCCTCTGCTGAAGTCACCCTCTGGTGAACATTCACATGGGAAACAAATATCTTCATATTCTTTGCCCAATCAGAAAGGTCTGTCCACATACCTCTTCCCCAGACCTCTTTGTCCTCAATTTTTCAATCATGCTTCTTTTATGTCCCTGACCATCCAGTCAAACCATTTGCAACAGCCCATGAATCAGTATACAGAAGTACCTGTGGCCAGTTCTCTTTCCAAGCAAAATGAACAACCAGGTGCACTGCTCGAAGTTCCACCCACTGGGAGGATTTCCTTTCACCACTGTCCTCTAAGGACATCCCAGAATGGGGTTGTAGAGCTACAGCTGTCCACTTCTAGGTAGTCCCCTGCATATCATGCAGAACCATCTGTAAACCAGGCCCGAGTTTTCTCTTCCTCAGTCAACTGACTATAAGGAGCTCCCTAAGAGGCTATAGATCTGGCCTGGGAAAGAGAAGGTAATGTGGCAGGAGTGGGTGTCATGGGCGTTTGGGCCACTTCCTCATGTAACTTACTTGTGCCTTCAAGATGTGCTCAAGCCTTATCTTTTATATACCATTCCCATTTTATGATAGAGTACTACTGTGCACACCCAACTTTATGGCTTGGTGGGTCAGATAACAAAAACACCCAGCTCATGATAGGCAACTCAGGTCTCATGGTAACTTGGTGACCCATGATTAAGCATTCAGTCTATCCTAAGGACCAGTAGTAGGTTAAAAGCTGTTTCTCAAAAAGAGAGTAATTATCTTCAGCAGATGTTAAGGCTTTGCCCAAAAATCCTAAGGGGTCTGCCTTTTGTGAGTAGGTCTTCCATGACAAATCCACTCTAACATTCCATCTCTCTAAGCCTCTGATTTCCTCATCTACTTTATGCTAGGACAGTTCTGGCACTTTGACCTCAGGTAATGTTGGCCACCTTTTGATCTCTGTTTCAGCCAACCATCCAAACTGTTAATGCCCTTCCTAACCCCTTGAGCTACAATACTGATTGCAGAATCTCTACTTAGTGGGCCCATATCAATAAATTCAGCTTGATCCAACTTTATATTCCTTCCACCATTATCCCACATCCTTAATATCCATTCCTACACATATTCCCCTGATTTCTGTCTATATAGATTGTAAAACTCACACAGTTCTTTTAGAGTATAGCATACCTTGTCCTGGGTCACACTTTGTACCTCACCTTTCAGGGCCTGTTGAAACTTTGGTTTAGTTATAGGTCTTGAAGAAAAGAGGGGTGATGGGGGTGAGTTATGAAAAGAAATAGAGGTTTCTTTCACACCAATTACCTCAGAGCATTCCATTGCAGTTTCATCAATTGAAACAGGATTAGTCACTCCAGATAGAGGAATGAAGCCCGTTTACCCAAGGGAGGTGGTTTCAGGTTTAGCAGGCACTGAAGGGTTAATCTCTTTAGGTGGAGGCTGGTTGGCAGACTCCTCTGGGCAGATTGGGGTTCAGGGAGCTGTTTCCTCAAGGAGGGCTGGAGGTCAGGAAGCTCTTTCCTCAGAGTGGTCCATTACAGGTCTATCTAGCAAAGGTTTAGCAGATTCCAGCTCCCCATCATCATCATTATCAAGACATTTTCCCCATACCACATTTCAGGATCCCATTATTTTCCAATCAAAGCCATTACTTTAACCGCAGACACCCTGTGATGTTGAGATTTTTAGCTGTGTTGTAAATCTGCTACTCACATAGTGAGGCTCTGTGTCTGGTTTTCAGAGCTCTCAAGTCTGCGACTACAGGAAATAATATTTTCTTTCAGGGTACACATGGAAACTTTTACATGTTTCATATGGTGCTTAAGTTGAAAATGTGAAGCCTTCAGCTCATCCCTTTAACTGTATCCAGTGTATCTAACAACAGTGAGCCAACATTGTTAAACCTCTTAATTCCACAAAACTCCATAAAGGTGTAAAAAACCCTATCACCCAGAGACTTGCCTCATATAAGTGTTCAATTAGCAGAATCAAATGGTGATATTTTGCGTGTATCTCTTGCCAACTCACCCCATAAGCTGTCAGTACCATCTTGATTATTAGAAATGGAGTCATTAGTGCATTTGAGTCTAACCAGAATAGAAAACAATTGTAAAAACCCATTTTTAAGGTTCTGTTTCTCAAGAACCACCCCTGGTACCTAGTTGTATTACTCAGGGTTTTCTAGAGAAACAGAACCAACAGGAAGAGATATCTGTAAATAAGAGATTTATAAAGGTGTGTCATGCAGTTGTGGGAATGGAAGAGTCCAAAATCTATAGAGCAGGCTGTGAAGCTGGCAGCTCTGATGAAGAGTCTGGATGAACTTCACAGGAGAGGCTTGTTGCCTGTAGAAGTAGTGAAAAAAATCTCTCTTCTTCTTTAATAGCCCCCAACTGATTGGATTATCTCATTGTGGGAGGCATGCCCTTAGTTGATTGCAGTTGTGATCAGCCACAGCTGCAATCAACTAACTGAGGATTTAATGAACCAGCCTTCCAGTTTATCAACCAGCCAGGAAATATGCTTGCAGCAATGGTCAGGCAAGTTCCTCTTATGAGTAGTAATACCCCCCTCTCATTTCTGATTTTATTTGTTTACATCGAATCTCTTATTTTCTTTTTACGTGTGGCTAAAGATTTGTCATTTTTTTTTATCTTGTCAAAGAACCATGTTTTGCTTCTGTTCATTTTATTGTTTTTAAATCTCTATTTCATTTATTCCTGCTCTAGTCTTTGTTATTTCTTTCCCTCTATTTGCTTTTGGTTTGGTTGTTTTTTTTTTAATTCTTCCAGGTGTGTAGTTAGGTCTCTCATTAAAGCTCTACTTTTTTAATGTTTTAGGGCTATAAATTTACCCTTTAGCTCTGTTGTCGCTGTATCCCATACATTTTGATATGTTTTGTTCCCATTTTCATTCATCTCAAGATATTTACTGATTTCCCTTGACATTTCTACTTTGACCCACTAACGGTTTAAGAGTGCATTATTTAAATTCCATGTCTGTGTATTTTCAAGTTCTCTATTATAAAGAGTTCCAGCTTCATTCCATTATGTTCAGAAAGGTTACTTTGTATAATTGCAATCTTTTTAAATTTATTGATACTTGTGTTGTGACCAAAAATGTGAAAAACAATCCATGGACGCTTGAGAAGACTGTATATCCTTCTATATTTAGGTATAATATTCTATATATGTGTCTTAGGTCTAGTTTATCATATTATTAAATTTATCTGTTTGCTTTTTAATCTTCTATCTAGATGTTCTATCTATTGATAAGTGTGGTATATTGAAATTCCCATTTATTACTGTAGCGGCATCTATTTCTCCCTTCAGTTTTGCCAGTGTTTACTCCGTGCGTTTTTGGGTACTGTGGTTAGGTGCAGAAATATTTATGATTGTTATCTCTTCTTGGTGTATTGCGCCTTTTATTAATGTATGCTGTCCTTCTTAGTCTCTTATGTAACACCTTTAATTTAAAGCCTATTTTGTACAATATTAGTGTGGTTACACTAGCTCTTTTTTGGTTACTGTTTGCATGGAATATCTTTTCCTATCCTTTCATTTTTAAATCTGTTTTGTTTTGGGGTCTAAGTTGAGTTCCTTGTAAACGACATTTAATTGGGTGTGCTTTTTTTATCCATTCAGCCAGTGTCTTTTGATTGGCAAGTTTAATCCATTAATATTCAGTGTTATTACTATAAAGGTAATACTTCCTTCAGTCATTTTTAAATTTGTTTTTTATATGTTATATCTTTTATTTTGGATTCTCTTTTCCTTTTTTCCAACCCCCTCTTCTGTGTAGTTGATTTTTCTCATGTATCTAACTAACCCTTTTCTCCTTATTGTTTATGTATATTTTAAATTACTTTCTTTGTGATTATCCTGGGGTTTATGTTACGTAATCTACACCTATGAGCTACTAATTTGAAAAGATATTGTTTTAGTTTCCTAGGCTTCTTAAGATACTATTGTTAAAGGGTTGTCTTAAACAATGGGAATTTATTAGTTTACAGTTTGAAGCTGAGAAAATTTCCAAATCAAGGCGTCATGCATATGAAATGGATTTGAGGAGTCATATAATCAGATACAGTGATAACTATTAGTTGGCTAAGAAAATATACTGAAAAGACACACAATTACACTTATGTAACACTGAATTCTTCACACTGTTGTTTATCTATGCTATAAGAAACAGTTGCTTTACAAGCAGTTCTGGAAATGGCAGCAACAGGGAGTAAGAAGAATAAAAATATGTTCAAGACCCTTGCAATCACAGAAGAAGACATTGCAATATCTGAAAAAGTATGAACTGTAAGCCTGTATTTGAATTGTTCATGTTTAGTTAACTATTGTTCTAACACTTATTCTCTATTACTGAAATGAAACTTTTAGTGATTTCCAGGGCAACGATTGTGTATGTGTGCTTTGGAAGAAGGAGGGAACAGTAGCTTCTCAACAAGATATGTACAGTTTTTAAAATACAGATTTATAAGTAAAAATGATTTTACATATATGAAAGAAACATTTTAGAAAAATAAATGACTTAAATATTTCTTTCCTTTTAACATACATTGAGAAAAACAATTTTTGCTTCTGAGTGACTACTCGTTAATACCTGCATAATACAATGGCTAATTTTAGAGAATAATAAGTGTTTTAGTAAACAAGTTGAGTCTGTTTGGTATACCCTCTCATTCATTCTGTTCTTTTAAGTTTAAGTAGTCCATAATCTCAGTCAAAAATTCCATTTTGTAAACATATACACAGTGTTATATCTCAGTTGTTGGCATGAATGAAGTTTCTGGGAACCATTCTGTTCTTGCAGAGAGGTCTCTGATATTCCCATTTCTACATAGTGGGTATAATGTCTGGTGTTGCCACACAGGAGTAGGCTATGTTTACCTGTTTTTTGATACCATTTTGAAAGAGAGGTTGGGCTGTTTATTACATATGCCTATTCTAAAAATTAGTCTCTTACTTGTAGATATCAATTGTATATAGTGCTGATATGATATTTAGCACCAATATTAATTATATGGATGATAGAAAGAAATACACTCATACAGTACCTAGTATATGTATAGCAAATATAGCATATAAGGTGGATAAAAAGACCATATTCCCCTGTGCTTTTGGACAAATGGGAGGATTGCCCTAGTCATGACCATCCTACTGGTTTTAGCCAATGAAATTTGATTGCACATAATATCTAGATGGAAGCATTTGAGAACTAGTATGTAGTTCCGCATCACCTCTTTACACTACCATGGTGATCAGAGACATTGTAGCTGGTGGAATATCTTTGGTTGTGATTTCTTAAGTGAGTATGAAATGCAACTGAGTCCCTTCACTGAACCAAAATGAACATAAATGAGTTTTAAACCATTAAGACTATGGACTTGTTTGCTATGGTAGCATAACCTATTTTATCCAATACATTAAGGGCATATGTTAACAGTATATATCATATGATATCTATATGATAAGCACATACTCATATATGTACATAAAGTATTATGATATATGATATGTACATATTCTATGCAGTTGTTTCAATGATGGTTTTCTCCTCTCCGGGAACTGGTGAAACCCTATAGTATATTAGGGATGCATTTGCTCTGGTTCTTGTCTTAGTTTTCTTCTTTTATCATCAAGTTCAGAACAACTTGCAACCCTGTTTCTATGTCCCAGACTGTTTCATATTAATCAACATTAAACACATTACTTCTTTATATAAAAGCTGACACATGAATTGCAGAGCATTTTCATTCTTTTAGTATGAAATTTTTGAAAGTTAAATATATAAATACTATCTTCAATATTCTCTTTAAATTACTAACTGTCTTCTGTTTTTAATTGCCAATTTTTCAAAAATTGAAAAATTCTGTAAATATAACTCTGCTGGTATTTCTAAAAGTCGCCTGCAGAATGCTTCAAGTAATCTTTTTGCTTTCTCCTTTGGTTTTGCTGCCTTCTTGGGATTTTACTGAAAGTTTCATTGTCTTAGAACCCTGCAGTTTTTCCCCACTGAAACTCACAGTGGTAATTATATATTTATGAATGCAATCATTTTTTTAATGTCTCTTTCAGCAATTAGGTTTGGAATATCTGTTTTGTTTACTCCTTTATCCCCAGGGGCCAGCACCAGGCCAGTCACATAGTAGGTTTTTAATAAATACTTCTTGATAAACAATTGAAAGGACTTTTCAAAAGTGATTTCTTCTCAGCTTGGTGTGTTTTCTCTTTCCAGTACCATTTTTTTTTGCTTCCCTGAAACTTTAGTGGCAATCTTTGGAAGAAAGAATTGTGTGGTTAGTATAAGAGCTACCTTTTCCCTTATTTCTCCTGGTTTCATATGGTATATGATAAGGATGTAATTGAAGCATGCATGTGGTTCTGAATACAAAGCCCATGAAACCATGCAAATCACTTCATTTTTTAAGCTTTTTATGATTGTGATTTATGGTGGTATTGGTGAGACTGGGTGTCAGGAGGGAGTGTTGCATTTGTAATTAGAGAGGGAAACAGATGTTGAAGACTTCATTTTAAATGATGTTTCCATTATAATATCCTCATTGCTCACTGATCTTTTCTGTTCCACCTATTGAAAATCTCATTGAAGAGATCAGGGTCTCCAGATAATGCTCACCATATGAAGGCTACACTGCAGTGGAGCATCAAAGAAAATTTGATTCATTATGCTTATAAAACAAGACCCAAAGACCCTATGTGTAAAGCCACAGAAACAGAAACAAATCAGTTCTTTTTTCTCTTTTGAATCAAAATATTAGATATATAATCATGTTTACACATTGAATTTCTTTCTTTCTTTCTTTTTTACATGGTCAGGCATCGGAAATCGAACCCGGGTCTCCAGCATGGCAGGCGAGAACTCTGTCTGCTGAGCCACTGTGGCCTACCTTACACATTGAATTTTGAACCCACATTACTGTATGTAGAATTTACTAAGGTCATTATCTTAATCCAAATCTACTTTTTCAACCTGGTCAAAGGAGAAGAGAAAGGAAGCCTGCATCCTAAATCTACCCTGGCCCTGTTCAAAGATAAGCTTTGCAAAAGTAAGCAAGTGTATCTCACACGGTAAGTTAGATGATGAAAAATACCATTTCAGCTTTCTCATGGTGCCCCCCACTCCGTATGGCACACACATGCGGCACTGTTGGAGGCTGAGCAGCTTTGGCCTGCTTCTATTTTGCCGACACCAACACCTGGGCAGTAAGAAGGATGTTAGTCTGTTGATTTTAATTCAGTTAGATTTATATAGGAATGGTGTCATTGAATAGGAATGGCTGTGAAAATAGCAGGGCATGTCAGAAATAGCTTAGGCTTATTCATCTCTCTCTTTGCTTCCCCAGCCTCTACCTCATGCTGCCCCAACCACCACCTTAAATTTGGGGCAATGTACTCATGTCTGGTTGAAGTCGGAAGAACTTTGAGGTATCACAAATATCAAAAATAGGGAGACTTGAGAAAAAAATGGGATCTGTCTCACCACCTAGAATGGACCCAGACGGTAGATTCAGTAAAGCACTAAAATATCTGGAACTAGAACTCAGTTGCCTGGCAACTCTGCCACCTAGCTTCTTTTGCCTTGAGGAAGAAACACTTTCTGCCTAGTTACACCAGTGGAAATGATTGTTCAGTCTGTTCCTTCTTCAAATAGAATGCTGCCCTTAGGAAGGAATAATCATCAGCCAGTGAACAAATGGAACTACATATGAGATAGAAAATTCAGGTAATGAATTACAGAGATGCATTGAACAGACCTGCTTTGATGTGACATTGGAGTGCTGGTGGCAATAAGATGTTGGCTAAGCCCATTTGATAAAACACATGGAAAGACAAATTTAAACTTCTAGTTCAAGAGTCTGATATAAATGTGTGTGCACACACACATCCCTCTTTGATCAGTTAATGGAATCTCCACTAAAGCACATTTTCACCCCTAAATGGCTGTTAATCAAGTTTTTCACCTTTTGCTTTGCATTCTTTCACAGTGCCTCTTGACTCCATGGAGTCACTCTTCATTATGCTTCAAAGAGAGGTGTATGTTTATTATCCCTATGTGTACACAGAAGAAGAAGAAAAAGCTTTTTAAAAGGAACATTGCAAATTTGCCCAGAATACATATTGCATAGAAGGATTGTGTGCAAGAACAGACCTGTAAAATTCCATTCATTTAAAGGGAGATGTGCTCAGTAGGGACATTTTTCAAGCTCTATATCTCTCTATAGGGATGAATATTCTTCCTCTGTGATCTAAGGAGACATTTACCAGGTTTCTCATCAATTTTCAATTGATCAGCTCTTTAACTTTTTAGCAAATGAGGGCTTTTTTTTTTTCCTAGAAATAAACTTGAAGCATAGATCCCTAGTTCATCGGCGATTCAATCTGCAAACAAAACATTTTAGGACGAATTGTATGAGGCCAGTCTCATACAGTTTCATAACATGATAATCTATCAAGGCTTCCTAAAAGTAGAGTACCAATCCTGCTTTTCCCAAGCCTCGTTACCTTCACCTTATTTATATTTAGATGCTCTTGTTATATCTTGAAAGGAGCGAACAATCCTGAAGGGTCCAGCACAAGACCACTGGATGCATGGTGGATGATAAATCACTAGGCACTTGATTCCAAAAACCCATACTTTGAATTAATAGAATGCAGCTCAGTCGGAAGCACGCCACTTGTCACTGGTGTCCTGAAGATAAACCTCTGCATCTCACTGATGTGATACCTCTTCTTCCATTTTTTTCCCCAAAATTTCCACATTAAAGAAAGATGTGCCTACATATGTCTCACCTGGGAAGAAATAGCAAAAGTAAGAAGTGTATATCATTTAGGTTATTTTTGTTTCCATCATTCCCATTCTCTGATCTGAATTTTTGAACACTCATGGATGATCAATGTGGACAGGCAGTATCATTTTTTTCCATCAGACAATCTGGTGTTTGTCTTGTTAGTTTTTCCTAATGAGTCAATGCCTCACCATTAGCACCAGTGCTGCTGTGCTGGGTCCAGCATTGTGGCGGCTGGACATAAGCAGGTGATGGCTTCCAGGTGTTAGCCCCGGGAAATCACTGGGAGTCAATGCACACGTCAAAGCTCCAGACATTCAGCTGCAAAAGCCTTGCCAGGCAAGGTCATATTTTTGGTACTTGTAGCTGAAATCGAAGAGAAACTGAAAGCTCAGCCCACATTGTCCCAGAGGGAGAGGCTGCCACTGTAGAAAAAATATTTCACACATATACAATGTCCACTGCTCCTGAGACAAAGTAAAAAAATGAATTTTAAGTGTGTATTTGGAGGAAAATAAAACTGCCTCTTGAATGTTGTCCATGCATGGCAGGTTAAATGGGTTTCTTCTAAGTGAAGGCCATTTTATCTCTTGGTAACCTAGCATTTATTCCTTCATGCACTGCAATAAGAAATTCTGCCTTCCAAAATTCAAGCCATCTGGACTATTAGCAGTCTAATCAACCCTCACTAATAAATAACCCCACCCAATGTTCTTTACAATACAAATCCTGTTGTATGTTAAAACATTATAATAAATGATAGCATGGTATGACCCATGACACCTCTTCGTGCCATCCATTTCATCCAGCTGGGAAAATTATGACCTCCAAAATCTTCATAATTTTGAGCAGTTATGTCTCCTGAACCAATTTCTGAAGTTGTGTCAGCTTTATGGATTTTAAAACTACTTATCCAACAAAGAAACAAAGAAAACCTTTGTTTTCCTTGAAGTAAGACACTATGATCAAAATTTATTCTTAATTCTTTCTTTGGCCAAGCAGTAGAAGAGTTAAAAACAAATTTGGAAGCTATTTAATAATACAAATTATTTTCTTCTATTAGATAGTAAAATGTATTTGGCATGACTATTTATCTCATATATACTCCTATTACTTGAGGTTACATTTTACAAATGAAATAAGCTGTCCCTTGCTATGAGAATTTATAGTAGTTTGCAAATATTAAGCCATTAACACCCTCAGTCTCTTTAGGAATGAAAGATAGGAATGTTCTTTTTCAAGATTTAGAATCCATGTTCTAAATCTACCCACACCATTCCCCACCATGGCCACAACGATATGGTGTCATGTGCAGAAATGTCCTGGATGACTCATTATGAATCTTCTCTTCACCAGGTAACTTTTCTTGAGCAGCCACGAAACTTTAATAAAAACAGTGCACGGTGATTCCAAACACCAGAAATGATATCCTATGTACACTTATGAAAAGCCCTCAGGAAACTTGTGGATGAACTCTTATCGGTAATAGAGAAGATATGAAATATTTAAAGGGGGATATAAATAGGTCCCTGCAAGTCATCACTGGGATTTAATATTGTAGACGGCTTAAGGTTTTGCTTTAGTCCAATTCTGGCATTTCCCTTGCATTGGTGACAGTTAGTCTGTCAATTATGCTGTACAGGTATGCTGCATCAAGAAAACATTATTCAAGAGTGGGTTACAGCCCTACTTGTGTGCAAAAATGTTGAAAAAACAGACTATTTAGGGAGAGAATTTCAAAAAATAGATAAAATACAGCACAGGTGGTAGAGCAGACAGGAAGCTATATACTTACGCAGACTCAAAGATAGTTACATACTAAAATCAAGGTAATTCATATTCATATAGCATTTATTCTCTAAATGCATGCACTTGTGGTCATCTATACATAAAGCCATTCTGAAATTCCAGAGCTCTTGTTCTGGAGATTTTTTTGTTTTAAGTACGAGCTGTCTAACTTTTCAAATATATTCATAGAATGTTTCTCAGAATAGCCCTCAGTGACTCACTCCAGCATCCTTCCTCACTTGTCAATCAGTATGCCATTCAGCCAATCAATCAATCAATCAGTACTAATTTTCGGAAAAAACAATCATTCCAGGGCTTTTGCATTTCATCAGTCAGTGAAGTAAAAAAACATGGGGGCTGACATATAGTTGCTAACATTTTATTTTCCAAATAAGAATTTAAATAAAGAAAAATACAGATACCGTGTACCATCACCATTGTTTAACAAAATAAATGATACTTTAACATCAGAAGAGAAACAGAGATAAAATAACAAAATGTGGTCCTTTCTACGAATGATGAGTTCGCAACATTGCACTACTATATTTATATGCACACACAGAGCTATGTACAAACATACATTCATACATATAACTCCCTTTTATTTTATGGATTCTGGGCCACCACTCATTATTTGTATTAGCAAGATTTGGTAGATCTTGGGGTTAAGTTTAATTCCAACTTTGAACAGTCCCCTATACCACCATAGGCTAATAATTTGAAGGATTTCTCCAATCATAAATCAATCTTAAAACATAGATTAAATGATCAGCTTGGATTTTGATGTGTGTCTCTCAGCTCCCAGTTTATCCTTCTATCCTTTATGATGCTGGAGCTGGAACTGTACTAATCACATGTCTGCTCTGCCAGCTTCCTCAGCCAGTGAGGGGACACTGCAAGGCTAGAGAAGTATAAAAGAACTCAAGCCTTCCTATCATTTCCACCAATACGTCCGTGGGTGGCCATGCTGACTGCTGAGGCTAGCGTCCATCCGGCAATGCTGCTTCACCTGGGATATGGCAGTTCCTTCTACTTGAATCCACTGTGCGATTTTTCCAACATTTGCAGAACCAACTTCATCGATCCCCACAGAGAGTCCAATTGACTGTTGCGCCTCCATAGTGAGATCTGGTTTCCAGGCCCATGAGGCCCCTCTTCTAAGATTGTCCAAATTTTTACAATCCGGTACCTTCCCCTTTGTTCCTTCAGCCCGAAGGACAGAAGCTATTTTGGCAGTTGCCGTGTCCATAATCATTTAAATCGATGACTGGCAACCCCTGGCTGATGAGCCAAGGCTGACCTGCCCTCTGTGTTTGTTAAACACAGGTTTACTGGAACATAGCCAGGACCGTTCGTTTGTGCGTTTATTGTCTGTGGCTACTTTACAGTTACAATGAGAGTGGAATAGTTTGTGATTTTCCGTAATGCCTGAAATACTTATCTGGCCCTTTACCGAAAACATTTGTGGAAGCTTGCCCTAAAGTTCTTTTCTTACTGGATCGGCTAACTGGTTAACAACTTCATATCTTGCTAACCATTTTTTAAAATATTAGATTCTCTTCATTTAAATAACTGGGTGAGGTTTCTGTTTTCAAACCGATATGACATGAAATATTTGTCAATAACGAAATACTTGCTATTAAGAGGACAGCGAAAAAGATACTGAAAAGGACAAAACCACAAAAGCCATCATGGGTTAAAAGGACCTCCCTAAAGAAGGCAGCAAATCACCAGACTCTGAAATTACCACATTCCTAATGTTAAAGGAAACAAAATGAAGCAAAAAGTCTTGCACTAAGGGAAGTGATAAAGGATCAAAAGAACTATTTAATTACATATACTAAAATCAGATAAACCTGCAGCAGGAAAATTTATGAACAAGTACCATTACCACAGGACAAATACCAACAACAGATCAAAAGAACAACTTCATAACTGAGCTATACCTCAGTGAAAGAAAACTGTAGCTCCATTTATCATTTTCCTTTAATCTGCTTGAATAATTTTAAATAGGTTTTATGAATGTTGGCGATATGGACATTACATCTCACATACTTCTGCACCTCTTTTCTTTACAGGGGACTTTTGTGTTACCAAAATTTATAATGGTGAGAAAAGAGAAATTATTTAGGGGGATAAGTATCTAACTCATTATTTTCATTCCATTTTATTGAAAGGAACCCATTTAGGATATAACTAGTGAAAAAAGAGTTTCAATGATATTCCATTAGACAACTTATTTTTGGCTGCTTATTAAGAAGTATCGCTTTTGCACTGTTTTAATGACTAAATCAAGTTTTTCTTACCAGTAATAAGGAAAGCTTTCTTGGCTTTTGAAGGTTAATGTCAGTCACTATACAGTAAAAACAACTTTGCTTACCATCTCTGGAGATTTGGTTAGAAACATTTCTTTTTATTAGAAATCACTTTTATAAAACATTGAAATCTTATTAATTATTCTTGGACTCCAAATCTAAGAAGACATGAGTCAGCTATCCTCACAAGGTTTCCACCAGAACTGTAGTTTTCTTTTTACATTTTCTAGGCAGATGATATTATGTCTGTTTATATATATATATATATATATATATATATAAATTTAGTATACATTTACATTTCTATGTGTATATATATATATATAATTATCAACTGAAAGCAACAGTTCTTTATTCTGATATTTCTTAATGCATGCTTATGTAAATTTGTAACTGCCTTATATTTAAGGACTGATAATAAAAAGCATATGTATGTATAAGTGATAGGAATTTGCATTGAGAAGGAAATATAACAATTTGGAAAGTTTTGAACATGGCTAGTATTTAGACAATTGAAAAACCATCCAATTTAATGCTAGTGATTATGACTTTTCAGAAAATTCCAAGAGAAAATATTCCTTTTGATAACATTTCTGTATCAAGCCTTCCTCTTTGTCACGGGTAGGTAAATTAGGGACAGTGAACCAAATTGGGCCCACTGCTTATTTTTGTAAATAAACTTTTATTGGAACACAGCCAGGTCCATTTGTTTACGTACTATGACTGTCCCCCACCCCCACCCCCCACAGTGGCAAAGTTAAGTAGTCATGACAGAAGCTATAAGTTGCAAAGGTTAAAATATTTACTCTCTGGCCCTGAACAGAAAAAGTTTGCTGACTACTGCAGTATATAAATCAGGTATTTCTAACTACATGAACTATCCCTAAACTTTCTTTATTTCACTTGTTGGAATCAAAAGTTGAAAAATATGAGTTCATGAAGCTCTAAGCTCAATATTTTTAAAATGAGCATAATCATCTTTCATTCCATTTCTGATAATTTTCTTCTACTGTATGCAGTGGCGTCTAAGCATCCTAAATTTCCTCTCTCCCTCACAATACATACTCCTTGATGAGCCAGTCTTTCCCCTTCCATTCCTCATGCATCTCCCTCTCCTAGCCAAACCAGCACAACTTTAATTCCTTTTCTAGACTATTGTAATAATCTCTAATACATTCTAGTTCTCTGCTTTATTGGAACACAGCCAGGGATTCCGTTATTGGAATCCATTGTCCTCATTATAAACTGAACAATCTTTCCAGAATGCAAATTGAACATGTCACTTCCTTTACTCAATCTCTTTATTGCTTTTCATCATCTCCAAGAGTAGATCTTAATCTTGCTATCATAGCACATTGGTATGAGGAGAGGTGTTGTATACTTGGAATTCACTGGAATTTATATATATATGGAATATGTATATATAACTGGAATTTGAAAACTGAATTTTGTGATAATTTCTGTTTTTCTAGATTATCGGTCTTTTGGTTCCTAGGATTCAGATATGGTTTTCTTAAGTAAAGCATGGGATAAAGTTGCAGATAATTTGCGTAGGACTGTACATTAACCTGGATGTGCCTATGGAAGTTTGGAACATGTGGGAACCTAAATTTTCTTATGAGAATTGTGTTCTGCGGGGTAAGACCCAGAATCTAGGTATATCTTACCCGTGACAGCCCCCTCCTTGGACTCTCCCATCAACCCATCATATAGCACATCTGCTTGTGTTGATGAGCTACCTGAGTTCTGTGGCTGTTCTTTAGTCTGTATCACCTCTGTGCCTTCAGCATGCTGTTTCCTCTGTCTGCAATGCCTTTCCTCATCTTGACACATAACATACTCCTATATGTCTTACAAAACTTGGCTTAAATAACCCCTGTTGATGGGAAGTCTTTTTGATCTCTCTAGGCAGAGTTAAACACATCCTTCCTCATTTTCCCCCAAAACCATTTTAATATTTGGTTACAGTACCTGACACTCCCCTATAACTTGCATGCACAACATTCATTATATTGTCTTCTGTCTAGAGGACCTCAAATGTTTATTGTTTTTCCTTCTTCTTTACATCTACAGTTCCTGGGACCATACCTTGGTCACATGGTGAGTACTAAAGGTTGAGGCGTTGAATGAGTAGATGTCTTTGCACTGTTAAAAGATCAGAGACAATGTTGATGTTTGCTCTTTCAACTCTGCCCTAACCTCTCCTCACAAGGAGTAAAAATGAATGAAGAAACTTCATTCATATCCAAAAGCTAGGAGTTGGATGCCACATCTGTCAAAGAACTCAGAGGAGAAGACCCTTTGCCCAAATAAATGAATACTGCAAATGGTGAAATTTCAAACTTTAGGAGAAGTGTTATCAGCATTCTTAGCATCATTTCATTAAACCACATCCTCTGCTGAGTGATGCATCCTGCCTATATACTGTGCATGGATAGAGTGGTGAGTTGAGGGACGTTCCTGGAGGAACCTATAAGGTTTATATGAACTCTGAAGGGTAGCAGAACACCAGAGATAAGCAGAAGGGTTGTTAAAGAAGAGTTTGGAAGCTGTTTGAAATAAAACATACACTCCCCTCTTTTTAGATCCTGCCTGAACTACTGCTAGAAATACAATGCTTAAAAAGTTTATAACCAGTCTCCCACTAGCATTTTGATCTTAACAGATTTTTTTAAACCAGAAGTTTTGTCTCTATATGTAGTTGTTAAAACAACCAATTAATAGTTAAAATGTCAAACAACCAGCCTCCACAGTTAAATATCATATATGGCTTGATTTTTTAAGAAAAAACTGAATGAACTAGCTATATTTTATTAAATCACAGGATTTAGTGAGAGCTTTTGGCCTAGTAACAATTAAATAGATTTTCACCTTCTAGTCACTGACTAAGAAAGTGGGACAGTCCATTATAGAATTAGCTTAAAAGTTTTGTCATGAGATAATTCAGTCTGAACATTCATTATGAATAAGAAGCAGGTTTCTGGGTTTTCAATAATAGCACAGGAAATAATTAAATTTGTTCAGTGGTGAGAAACCTGTGAAACTGGCAATGTTAAGGGGGCTATTTGGGCCCTCAAAGGTTTTCCTGAAAACATAGGGTAATGTCATTAGTGCTGAATTTGCACACCTGTAGCAAAACTGTTTCCTTAGGGCAAAGTAGGCATGAGTGGAAACCACATCATGATGAAGAAAAAGTCTGGGATGATTTATTTGTGTGGTCCAACTTGAAAGTGGGTGGCAGAGGTAAGGGGAAAAAAATTAATGACCTTTCCAGGGCTCTTTAATACCTCTAAGTCTGTGAAAAGAGCCATGCGCCCCAAAACTGGAGTGATAAAATGAGGACTAAAGGAAAGCATACAAGGGATAATTATTAAAATGTTCTTATCTTAGATGGACTAAGAAAGTGAGACCCAGTGGAATGATTTTCCCTGAAATGTCAAAATGTTTTCTACCATAGTACAGTACCCTGAATAAGAAGATGTCTGTTCCCTTAGAGTTTGAATAGGATAAAGTGTACCAAGGTAAACCGGTGCCTTCAATTTCCTATTAAAGTAGACTCTTTGATGCTCAGTTAAAAGGTCATGATCTCTATGATGTCTTCCCTCATTGCTCCAGCCTGGAATGATTCTTATGCTGCCATGAGCAATGTAAACCAAGTGCTTTAAGGGTGCAATTATTGCATTCTAACTTTTATTATACTAACTTTTATTGCATGCATGCATGTGCGTGTGTGTGTATCATATTTCCCCTTGAGCTTATAAGCTCTGGAGGACAAGTAAAACATCACATATAGTTTTTATATTATTCCCAGCAGGTAGTACATAAACAGCGTAAACACATATTCATCAAATCCCTGGTTGTTCTACAAAGCTTGTCCAGCTTCCAGTTACGTTTTTTTACCCATAATCCTACTAATACACTAAACAATATTATTAAGATATTTCCCTGGGTCAGACCAGTGTTTCCATCTTGTCTAGAGTATAAAGTTATAAAGAGATAAAAGAGGTAGTCTTTTATATATTATTCAGAGAAAATCATGGAGGTTTTACAAGTAGACAAGATGCTCTAGAAGAGTTAACTTTCCTAAATTACCACTTTAAAAAGTAGCTCTTAAGAATTCAATAAAAAGCATCTAAATATAAATCTTCTGGGTTTTTAAAGGTATAACTTTAAGAGAAACCAGAAATTTCTAATGTTTCTAAATCTTTCTTTCTCTCCCCCTATTCTCTTTCTCTTTACCTTCCTCCTTTCTACCTCTCCTTTTCTTGTTGTCAATCATCTCCTTGCTGTATGATATAGTGGGAGAAAAGGTGCCTTCTAAGGCCAAGGGATCTGAATTTCCATCTCAATTCTCCCACATATTACATGTCTGAATTTAGGTGATCTGCTTAAACAGAGGCTTGGCTTTTATATCTATAAATTTGATATGAAAATAATTTATTAGCAAGGACATTATAAGGAACAGTTATATTGTTTAATGCATAGAAATGCAATCACTGTTAGATTTCCTTCCCTTTTCAGTTTTAAATGGTAAGTAGCAGCATTACTATTTACACAGTTGGGGTCTTACTTAAACAAACTGGCTACTCTGAATGGAAAACCCATCTTTTATTAAGGCAGATTTGCCAGGTCCAAGACAGGAGCCAGCCCACGGGTGGCTTTTCCCTCTCATCTTTATTTTCTCCTCTTTGATAATTGAGGAACTGTGGTATTTTTCTTCAAAGGCAGGAAGTTTGTACATCTGCTATACTTTCTGCACCCTGTCTTATTGGATTATGTAGCATTATCTAAATAAACAAGAATATACAAACCTGTCCTAACAATTGAGTGCAAAGCTAACTGAGTCTGAATATCATTCCTTTGTAGCTTGACACACCCTCAGGAGGATCAAATACCAAACCATCTGCCAACTATAGATCTCTAAATAGAGTTGACTATTTACAGTAAGGCCTAAATAGAGCTGATTATTTAGGGTGAGGCCCTTTTTATGGTGTCTGAGTGACTTTTGATCAAGTCATAACTTCTTAGAGGCTGAAGTAAAGATTAATGACAGAGAATGATGTGATGCCTGCCCAGTTACCAGTTGTAAATAATTTTTAAATAATGCAAATCCTGGTCAGTTGAATGATAATATTTAGGAAGCTCTATTGTGACTCACCAGTAAAATAGCCGCATACAATACTTCCCTATTTCAGGACAAATATCAGATTTGATTTTTCTTTCTCTCTCTCTCTTTTTTTTTTTTTTTTTTTTTTTGCACCTTTCTTCTTCCAGTCTATCATCATGTTTTGGTGCTCTTCTCTACAAAATGTATCAAGTCAACATGGCCACCACCTTGGTTGAAATAATTTCTTAGCCAGCATATCGCAGTAGATTTCCAGTGAGGTTCCTTACACTCTTGATTCTCTCCAATCTATTCTCTAACTGAAAAATGATCTTTTCAATGTATAAACCAATCCAGGATAAACAGGTTACAAGATGCTTGACCGAAGTTTGGGAATTCTTCTACCTCCACCGGGAACACAGCTCTTCCAGTATCTCATCATTTCACATCCGAAGCACAGGTGGGACAAAATCAGTGACCAGTTCAGCCCTTCCTCTCCATCCGAGGTGGACATAACACACCAGCAGGTACACTCACAGTACAGCCATGAAAAGATAGAATTTCTCTAGCTGTTACAGGATCTTCAGGAGTCAAGCTGTACCTAGGCCCTCTCTCTCTTGTGGACAGGGATCAGATGAACTTTTGGCAAGACACACTGCTTTTGGGCATCAGCTCCCTCATATGCCCTGGCGATGACAGTCATAAATATAGCAGCAAATATGTCATCTTAGCACAGTGCTCCCTTCTGTATCATGTTCTAGAGATATGTCTTGTTTTTCTTTAGAAAGCTTTATTTTTATATTTTTATTCACCCTTATTGATATATAATTCACATGCCACAATTTACTCACTTAGGATGTACAGTTCAATGAATTTTAGCATATAATCATAGAGTCGTGCAAGTATCATTGCACTCAATTTAGAACATTTTCCTCCTCCTCCTCCCATTTCCCCCATAGCCCTAAGCACCCATTAATTTACAAACATACTATAGATTTGCTTATTTTTGACATTTCATACAATATGTGGCATTTTGTGTCTGGCTTCTCTTACTTAAGGCTCATCCATATTGTGACATTTGTCAGTATTTCATTCCCTTTCTATGGCTGAATGATATTCCATTTATAGATACATCACATTTTATTTAATCATTCATCAGTTGGTGACCATTTGGGTTGATTCTACTTTTTGTCAATTTTTGTCAATCATGGCTAATGCTGCTGTGAACATGCTTATATAGTCTTTGTCATGGGCATATGTTTTCCTGTCTCTTGAAGTGGAATCCCTGGGTCAAATGGTAAGTTTATGTTTAACTTTTTAAGAAACTACCAAACTGTTTTCCACAGGTGCTACACCTTTTTTCATTCCCATCAGCAATGAATGAGGGTTCTAATTTCTCCACATTATCTCTAACAGTTTTCTGTTTCTTTTAATAATAGCTATCTTAGTGGATATGATGTGGAATCCCATTGTGTTTTTTTAATGTAGTTTTATTGAGATACATTCACATACCAAATAATCATCTAAGGTGTACTATCAGTGGTTCACAGTATCATCAGTCATCATCGCAATCTATTTTTAAATGTTTAAATTACTCCAAAAGCAATAAAAATAAGAATAAAATAAAAATAAAAGTAAAAAAGAATATCCCAAGCATCCCAATTATAGAGGGATATAAATATCCCTTTATCCCCCCTATTATTCATTTATTTTTTGCCTTTTTGTTTTCTTTCTCATCTGTCATACACTGGATAAAGGGAGTGTCAGTCATACCATTTCACAATCACAAGGTCACATCTTGAAGGCTCTATACATTCATCTTCAAGAATCAAGGCTACTGGATTACAGATCAACAGTTTCAGGCATTTCCCTCTAGTTACTCCAAAACATCAAAAACTGGAAAGGGATATCAGTTTTTGTATAATGTTTTGCATAATCAATAATGCATAAGAATAACCTCCAGAATGTCTTCTCGACAAACCTCTCAGCCACTGAAACTTTGTTTCATTTCTTTTCCTCCTTTCCATCAAGAAGTCTTTCACGATCCCATGATGCCAGGGCCAGGCTCATATTTGGGAGTCCTGTCCCACGTTGCCAGTGAGATTTACACCCCTGGGAGTCGTGCCCCACGTAGTGGAGGATGGCAGTGAGTTCACCTGCAGAATTGGTTTTGAACAATAAAAGACATGCTCTGAAAGTGACTGTTAGGCATAATTATAAGTAGTCTTGGCTACTTTTTTGTAGGAAAAAGTTTCACAAGGGCCAGCCCTAAGATTGAGAGCTTGGCCTATTAAATTGGTAGTCCGCAGTGCTTGCGAGAATATTAAGTCTTCCCCAGGTGGGGAAGTTTAATATTTCCACATTTCCCCCCAGTCCCTCAAGTATTGCAAATACTTTTTTATCTTTTGCCTACATTACTCTGGGATGTATCTGGGCATCATAATAACCTTTACAAACCAAACCAAGTCTCACTCCCTATTCAAGTTCCCATGTCATTATGGTGTTTGAATAAACTGACCATACAAGTTAAATTAGATAGTGTGCTATAGAACATATAAATTTTGCACCAAATAAACATCTCTTCCTTTGGTCTCACATGGAAGTTGAAGTTTTAAAATATAGTCCATACCACCCTTTACCCTGTATTCTGATTTACATTAGTCCTAACCAAATCAACTTCATTCATATCTCTAATTGAAGTCTGATCTCTTTCCCAGCTTTTTAAAGCAGTTGCCGTATAGGTTATTGCTGACTTTCATAGCTGCAGGACTATAACACTGAGTCTCAGGTGTCACAAAGGTACCCAAAGTTCCAGGTTTGACCAGTTTATACCCAAAGAGCTCAGCATTTCGGAATTTAGAAATAATCGTTACAACTCAGGAATAGATGTGACTGCTGTAAGAGCTTATGGTCTCGAAACATTCGCAACACCTCCCCATGATAACTATGCTCTCATATTCAGTTCTCAGAGTTTGCATGTTATCTTTAGTCCGCATTAGTGAGGTATTATAATATCTGTCTTTTCGTTTCTAGCTTATTTCACTTAACATTCTGTCCTCAAGGCTCATTATCTAGTTGCATGCAGCAACAATTTCATTCCTTCTTGCAGTCACTCAATATTCCATTGTGTGTATATACCAATTTGCCTTTCCGTTCAGCAGTTGATATACTCTTAGATACTGCTATTCATTGCAAAAGGTGAAGACTGCCACTGTAGATACCAGTACACAAATGTCCATTGTGTTCCTGCTTTCAATTCTTCCAAGTATATATTTAATAATGGGGTTACAAGATCATTTGGCAACCCTATGCTTAGCCCCCTGTGTAACAGCCTCCTCCAGAGGGCCTGTACCTTTCTACTTCCCTCCCAACACTGAATAGGTATATCTCCCTCTCTCCATATTTTATCCAACACTTGTATCTTCTGTTTATTTTTAAACAGTTTCACTCACTCACCATGCAATCCATCCTAAGTAAACAATCAGTAGTTCCCAGTATAATCACAGAGTTATGCATTCACCACCACCATCTATATGAGGACATTTCTATTTATGTCCTGGGTTTTATACTAGGGTAGGATTGACACTGGTCAGGAAACCAAGAATTTGACATGTTGCTCCAGTCATGGATGATATTCCATGTATGACATGTTCTTTCATCAAAAATCCAAAGAGTGGTTGTCATTTAAATTATCTCCTTTTAATGACCCACTCCCTAATGAAACTACCCTGTGTCAATAATTCTCATGGCCTCAATCTTCAGGAAACTCTCAGTTCCTTGAAACTTCAAGAGTAACAAAAATAGCTATAGGCCAGGATATATCTGTGAGTAATATAGCTGGGGCAGGTTGGGATGTTTCTCTACATCTAGACAGGTATCTTGGCAGACCCATATTTGACAAAGCCAGCACCCCTTCTTAATTAGTCCTCTCCGATGACAAGACAACCACTTAGAGTCATACCAGTTTGGAAGATTATTACGTGGGAAATGAATTATATACAGTCAGATGTCATGGAACATAATAGAAGACACTGGACCAACCACTTTCTTTTCATATTACAGGACTGCATGCTTCGCTGGTTCCTTGCTCTTGAGTCCTCATGATTTCTCCCTTCTCTGCTTCTTCTTTCTCCTCTCTCTCAGTATGCCAGTGGGAAGATACTTGGATTTGTGCATAAAAAAACAAAGCTAAAAGACAAGAACCAGATGGAAGGTCAATTGAAGTGTTAAACTGGGTGCCTGGGAGACTGAGCTGGGAGCTCAGAACAAGTGAGAACTTACGAATAGCCTGATTGAGAGACAGAATTAGCTACATAACAAGGGCAGTTCTGGAACAAATCGGGCAACTATTGAAAGTCCTTGGGGTTTTTCTTTTTACACATAGCCTGGTGTATTTTACCAAACCAGGAGCAAACTCTTAAAGGGACTAAGCTTCGTAATGAAATCTCATTTTTCAGAGTTGACATTACTCCTTAGACATAGGTATCTGCTAGCCTTCATGAAGTTACTGTGTCACCTCTAAGTAATTGTAGTGAAAAATACATGACATCTCCCTTAACTTTTACAAAAGCATAAGATCCTTGTGTAGTAAAAAAGATATTGCTGATTTAAGGTGTAAAAGAGAGGTTTAACCTAAATGAATAAATACATCTTTACAATTTTATTCAACGTTAAGATACTGTATGCAACAAAACCAAATGCTTTTTTTCAGAACTGGGGTTCTTCTCGAGGGGGTGAATTTACTCGAGATATGCATTAATACTCTAGAAACACATTGCCTGTCACTTACTACTTGCTGCTTAATTAACAGGGATGTCAGACACTTCTGAATAGACTCTGGTAAATTGTCAAGTTCAACAAAAGAAAGAAAATTTTAGATAAAAAGCACCTTATGTAAATTGTGCCCTCCTGCTAGCCCAATTTCTTTCCTTCTTCTAACCACTGTTACCATCATTTTAGGTGACTTTTGTCTGGCATTTAAAAATGAAATGTGATTCTCTTATTCACTCTCTGGCAACATTCCCTGAAATACTCTGTTAAGTGTTTTCAATTATATGCCAGTCCCAGTAGGATCTCAGTAAGAGGTTTTAAAAAGATATCTTAACCAGTACACTGTATTTTGCAGTTTGAATGCTATCTGTGTTGCAATAAATATAGATAAATTAAGCAAAGTTAAAATATATTATAATTGAAATCAATTAATTTTTAAATTGCCAAGCATATATTCCAAGAGGTTTAGATTGTGAAGTCATTTCAAACATTTACTAGTTTGTCTAGTTCATACACAACTAAATTGCAAAAAAATTAAAATTAAAGTTGTCCCTATGACAGCTAGGTCCCTGGTATTACTTAGTTGTATGGAATTTTTTTTAAGTTACATAGAGAATAAACTTCTGGTTGACATTAACATGTGAATATTATGAGTAGAGGAAAATATCTTATGTACTTGGAACTAAATTTATTTGATAGAAACAGGACTAGGTTAAGAAAGAAAATCCCTGAGTCCTACTGCAAAGTTCACAATTTTCCAAGATGTATGACAGAGTACTTATGCATTCCATATTTCAATTTATCCCATTTTTTAAGTGGAGGTGATAATATGTGTCTTGCCTATCTTATGGGAATGTTATAATATTCAAATGAGAAAATGTATGCCAAAGGCACTATATATTATAATGTACTACACAAATGTAAAGCATCATTATCAGTTTCTCTTCCTCTTTTTTTTTTTGTAGGTTGTGGCATTTTTAACTTGTCATGTTTTAGTAAAGATTCATAATGTGCTCTGAGATTTAAGTCATAGGGATTCAGAGAGTGAAACAAATAGGGGAGGGTTGACCAGAAAGCTGCTAATAGGAATTTAAGATTGAATTAGGATTATTAACATGAAATGAATTAGAAAAGTCAAGAATTTTGTGACTTGCATATATCTTTTAATTATTCTTGGGATGTTTATAATATTAAAGCAGGAATATGGAATGTTTAGTAAAATATGCATAGAAGTTCTAAATGAATTTTTAGAATATTCAAATCAAGAATCTACAAACTCTTGTAATTTGAGAAAGCATAAATTAACCGTACAAATAGACCCTTGTCAAATTCCAATTTTGATAGATTAACGAGGCCGGGAGTACTGTTGCTGGGAAAACACCCTGTTTGGTTAATTTTTAAAAATACAGTAAAATCCTTTGTCATTTGCTGTAATAACTAATTGTTCTCTAAGTAGCAGCTTTTCAAAAGTGTCATTTCATTCCTTTTTAGCATGTTTCACAAATTCGAATATTCCCCAAAGACAGTAGTATGCCTTCAGCATGAATAAGATGATTATAGGATGACAAAATTTTCCTTGAGACCCATTTTAAAGAGTCATTATATATACTTTGTCAACTTGTAGTTAGATGCCAAATGCATTAGGCTAAGAGACTACTGTTTAAAATAAAGTAGCTGAAATAATTATGGCAATTGACCACTTGCAAATTGTAAAGAGAAGTCTGCATGTTATAATTTTTTTAAATTTATTTTTGTGTCCAGGGGCCTGTGCCTTAAGCTTACTGGGTGTACCCACTGGATTTTCAGTTCTCCTTTATGTCTCTTATTGATTTCCAGGTTAGTGATGCAGTATACACTTTTGCTTCTTTGTAGATCACAATAATCGGCCTGTGAACAATCTTCTTTGTCCCTAACTGTGCTGTAATGCACACAAAACTAATGCATATAATTTTCTGCTTTCTCATATCAATAGAGATCTTTCTTTAGATATTCTTTCAGATCTATGCCTGAGGAAAAGCAGCTGACTGAGAAAAATATACGTAACTAATTGATGTGAATTTAGTGTGCCAGTTGTCCATAGACACAAGCACAAACATTTTGTAGTTTTGGGCAGTGAAATTGAATCACAGGTATGCTAGTGCAAAACTTTTATGTACCCCAGAAATGCCCTGTTCATTTCCTAATCCAATTTTGTGGGGGCCGACCTGTGGAAACCTTTGGTTAGATTGTTTCCATGGAGATTGACCCAACTGTGGTTGTGGCCTTTTGATTAGATGGAGACATGACTCCACCCATTCGAGGTGGGTCTTCATTAGTTTACTGGAGTCCTTTAAAAGGGAAAACATTTTGGAGTTATATCAACACAGCTATAGAGGCAGAAAACTGGAGATGCCTGGAGTGCCAACAGAGAGTAGATGACTAGAGACAGATCTTTGGAGATGCAGAGACCAGCAGACATTGCCATCTGCCTTCTCATGAGATGCTAAGCAAGCCAGAACCCAGTGTTCCACCCTAGACAAACTAGGTGAATGCCCACAGATGCTTAGAGAGGAAGCCAGTGGAATCAGAAGCTGGAAGCAACAAAACTAGGAACAAGGACCAGCAGATGCCAGCCACGTGCCTTCCATGTGACAGAGGAAACCCTGGTGCCATCTGGCCCATTCTTTTGAATCCAGATGTCTTTTTCTGGATGTCTTAGTTTGGACATTAAAAAAAAAAATCAGCTATTTAATGAGGTTCTTTGTAAGTTTAGAACACCAATTTGTGAGGATAAACTCCATTTGTAAGAGAGAAAACATAGAATATGGGTAGCCTTGGAGCTGAAGAACAGCTTTGGTTTTTGGCATAAGTTGTGAGTCAACAGTTTTCTGATCAAACTTGAGCTCCTCTGTAAGCTCATATTTCTTTTTCTCTTTGCTGAAGATCTCACCTTTCTGGTATCTGGGCTTAGACACAGCTTCTTCCTGTTAAAGTAAGCATCAGTGAGATGTTTTGGGATTTTCATACCACTTATGTCAATTTTGGTGGAGGCGGCAATGACAAACTTCTGGCGTGTCCTATGCAGAGGAACTGTATTGAGGACCAGGAGTCCACTCACAAGTAGCAAGCCACTGCTTAGCTGCTTCAGGAAAACTACTCTCTTGCCCCTGTGGCGACTAGTGAGGATGATTAGAACAGTCCCAGGAGTGATGCTAGACCACAGCTTTCTCACATGCTGACTGAAGAGTTGTTTGCCTTGTTTGTTTTTGCCATGTCTCAACAGCTTCTGAGGCACATCTTCAGTAGGATAATATCTAGGCATTTTGTGAAGCTTAATCACTCTGGTACCTCCATTTTTGTAACCACCAGTGTGTTTTGTGACAGTAGCAAGAAACTTCTCCTTCTTTTTCTTTTCAATCCTGGATTTAGCTGCTAAATACTTCCTCTCATACCTGGCCTTTCTGGAATACGTTACAGATTGGGAATATCTGCCAATTCCTCTGATGAGGACTGGGTTTCGACTACAGTGAGGCTTCCCCTTCTTGGGATTTTTGGTCTGGAAGCTACCCTTTTTAACCTTGCTACTGGCATCAGCCTTCTTGGCTTCAGGTTTCTTCTCCATAGTAGCCAACTTCTCAGCCGTTTCACCCACCATCCTGCATGATGGGAAAGAGAACTTAAGACCTGGCTTCCAGTCTATATAGCTTTGAAATTTTTAAGTCCTTAGAACTTTAAATTTGTAACATAATAAATCCCCTTTATAAAAGCCAACCCATTTCTGGCAAATTGCATTCCAGCAGCATTAGCAAACTGAAACATCAGGTAATAATGGATGGCATCGTTTATTTCTTGGATAAAGAGAAAATTGAGGAGAAAGTATCATTCTGTCATTACTCTAACTCCTACACTTGCTTAAAAATGCAAAAAGAGATGAATGTCATTAAACCGTCCCTCCTTCTTTCCTTCCCTCATTCTTTCTTCCTTCTCTCCTTCCCTCTCTCTCCTTCCATCCCTGTCTCCCTCTCTCCCCCTTTCCTTCCCTGCCTCTTTCCCTCCCTCTACCCCTCCCTCCCTCCCTCCCTTCCTCCCTTCCTTCCCCTTTGAATCCTATACTCTCCACCTGGACTTCTACAGTTTAGAGCCAGATGAGATCTGGGAAATCACGGAGAGTATTTATTTATGGAACAATTACTATGCACCAGGCTCTGTTCTGTATACAGGTACTATTGGAGTTCACAAGATAGGCAATATCCCCAAAGTTCCTGTTCTAATGGACCTTATGTTCTCTGAGGAGGTAACATTTGAGCTGAGTCCTGCATGATGAGAGGGAAGATTTGCTGTGAAGAGAAGTCAGCAAATCCAAAGCCCCAGAGGTAGAAAATAGATTGATATATTTGGGGGACTAAAAGGCCAACCTGGCCAAAGTATAGGAATAAGGAGGAGAGTGTTTCCAAGATGCAGTCAGAGGGCAATTAACATTAGTTTAGTTGTTTGTGGGAAATGTATCAGTTTTTGCACTTTTGAAGTATAAGCATAAAAACAGTAAAAATCTTAATACTACTAAAAACTCATTCCGTCAGTCCCTGGGATATTCCCAGCATGTATTGTCAATCTAGGCAATATTGCTAGAATGTAAAACTGACAAAGCATTAGCATTGCTCTGCCTGATAGATACGGCTCTGCTGGATGATTTCGGAAATTAAAAGAAGGAAAGGTCACCTGATTGACAGGCAAAATATACAGCAAACCTTCCTAAATGAAGAGGTATCAAAAGTTTTATATCTTTTAATATAAGAAAAATAAATTGTAACTGGAACTCTAAGGATTTCGTTCATAAGGAGAAACTACTCCTTTCGTCTAGATGGTTTTCTCTATTAAAGAGAAACAAAATTGTAATGATCAGTTTGTTCAACTTTTTTTTCTTCCAGTTATTTTTCTTATAGAAGGGTCTTCTGTTTAAGTCATCATAGTTTTCAAATATTTGAAAATAGCAAATGTTGTCAGTAATTATAAGAATAAGGATTTTTAATCTAGGCATCAAGAATTGAGTGAAACCTTTCAAAAGTGTATATGCAATTTTGCATCAACTCTGTATATAGCAGCGTGGGACCCTACAGTGTAGTGGGCCATAGATTTTGGTAGAATCTGGAACCTTGCTACCTGGGGTCAAATCACAGCTCTGCCACATACAAACACATGAGTTTTGGAAATTTTTTTTTTTATCTGGTCTCTTCATTTGAAAATTGTATATAATGATGAGTATTATCTAGCTGATAGAGTTGTTTGGTACATAAATGATTCAATGACTGTCAAATGTAAGATACAGTGTCTAGAACAAAATAAACACTATGTAAGTATTGCTTTGTATTATATGAATTTTTCTGGGAAACAAGTCCAGGCAAACCCTCCCTCTTTCTTTCACTCCATATAAAGAAATTTAAGAACAATTGTCTGAGAAGGAGCACTTGATCAGTACCATACTTGAGGAAAGATTATTCTTTAAAGAGACAATAGGCTAACGAGTGGAGTTGATCAAAATATCAATCTATGCCTGATATTTTTCTCTCTGAGGATATACTCATTATTCTGACCTTGTTTCAGAACTTCTACAGTTAACCCTTTCCTTTATTATTAATTCCTCAGTGTCACTTCTAAAGATTTTGTTCCAGTAAAAATAGTACTATTTAGCTTTGAAAGCATCCAAAATGGAATTATCTATCATAGAGATAAAAAAAAATGCAGTTAGTTTAAATAGAATTTTAGGAATAATCTTTAGTTAAAGCAGTTACGATTTTTTTAAAAAAACAGCTTCTCTGTTTTTTCTTTAAATTGTCTCTTTATCGAACTACAATTGCAGAGCACCGCCCTGTCCCCCCCCCCAACACACACATACCAGTAATAAATACCAGACTTGTGCTTATCAATGGCTATTAAATGCTGGAGAGAGGACTTCTCAAAATCCTAAAGAGAGAAGTGTTCCTCTGACTTGAATTTTCTTTTTTCCCTGCAATTCCAGAGATGCTCAGAGCCATGGTGGGGGCTATGTGTGTTTCCTCAGCCTATATGACCGCTCTCTCATCTGCATTTTGAATTCTCTGATTGTGATAAAGTTATAGATGACTGCGTTGGCACACATATTAGGCATATTTTCATAGAAAAAATACGATGAATTGTAGTTTAACCCTCAAGCACAGTAATCCTCAAAGTCCATTTAAGATATAAAGTAGCTGAATTAAAATGTGTGGGTTTATATGTGCGTGTGCATCCAATAAAAAAACAAGAGAACTATTTAAAATCAAATATGCAGTACCCTATTTAAATCATGGTCAGGGTTAAATAAGCATTTGTGGGCAAGTCTGGGGACCTAACATTTATTTATCACATTGTTTCTATAAACAAAGGCGTTCCATTGCCTAAATCATCAACTTATAAATAAATATTTTAGACACAAACTCTCTGTTGTGATCCCTTACATTTCAGCAACACTTTTCAGAGTTTTCTCCCCATCTGCCCAGACCCCCCATATATCCATCTCATTTCAATGCTGTTTGGCTTCTGACACATTTTTCCATGAATACAACATTTCTTCACACACTCTGAGCAGTTTAGTTGACAAGTTCTGGAACCAAATCTGATTTGTCGTACAGCATGGAATTAAGCTACTCTCAGCAAGATTCCAAGCAGCAGAGTAAGGAAAACCTTCAGTCTTGACCTCAATCATACCCCACAGGGTTCTGGACCCAAGCAACTGAATGAGTCCTATGAACCATGAGGATTCAGCTTACATTGCCAGGCAGCTTTCTCTTTAAGTTTCTGTATTATTTCCTTTAGGTTCAAAGCATTAATCCAGGTATAGCAGGTGTATTAATGATTGCAGATTCTGCCTTGGCCACTAAAGAGAAAGGCTGCAAGAATTCTGTCATTTATAATACCAGTGCCAGTGAGTTAGAAGCTGATTTGAATTCTTTCTAGGGTAAGATGATATGATGGAATGATGTAGCCTAAGTCAGGGATGAATTTCTTATCATCTTTTGTCGTTAGGTGACTGCTGTTATGGTTTTTGGGAGGGAGATAGATTAATACCTGGCTTCTGCACAAGCAGTTCCTAGATAGACACCTCTGGTGACTCTGGATTCTTTCTTAGTGATGTTTGCAGTTGTTGGTATCCCCCCTCCTTATGTGAAGCCTACATCATTCAGAGGGTATAGGTGGACAGAGCCTCCAATGTGGCTTCCAGGTTGGCTGGTAGGCCTTAGGATTCCTAGTTTGAGTCACATAATTGAGTCTAGTCTTGTTTTTTTGAAGGCAGTCAGTCCATCCTGTCCTTTTTATCCATACCACCACCCTGGTAGCCTTCACCTGCCTCGTGGAATGGCTGAGATTGGCAGGGAGAGAGGTGGAGAATGGGAAGACATCTGGAGATGTTGTGCATGGGAGGAGCAGGAACTGGGGCCATTTCCAACTTTCTCACTAGACTATCAGCAAGGAAAAGAGCAGTGGAATCAAATCATTGTCATAAATGGCTAGTGGAGGATTGTAGACCAAGAAGTCAGTTAAATTTAAGGCATGTGCAGTAATTGAGAGAGTCACATCAGGAGTGTATTCTTCAGGAAGAAGATTCCAAGGCAATTCTGAAACGAAAAATCACTAATTATTCACTCTCCCCCTTCTTGCAGGGATCTAAGATGTACCCCCTCCCCATTGCTGGCTTGTTTGCTTTCCCTCCGTTAAAAATTGAAGTGCTCATTCCAGTATACTATACTTTTTTTTCCCAATTTTCTACAACTTGCACCCAAATGTTGTGTATGGAAGGTACAAGAGAGACAAAATCACTTTTAGAAAACTTCTCCAGGTGTAAGTCTGAATCTCCTAGGCGCTCTTTTGACTAGGGTTCCACGGGAAGGGTATACCAGCCACACTGAGCTGGTGTTGCTCTTTGGGGAAGGAAAGACACGTCATACTCAGGATGGCCAATGCAAAATCCTGAATTTTCAAAATATAGCTATATAATTTCTTACCCCTTTCATTCTGATCATTCTATCAAGAAACAGCTAAAACAGGATTATCCTTTTTGGGGACAGTCACAGTCAGTGACCAAACTGTCTTACTAATATGTGTAGATCAGGAGGTGGTGAGGGAGGTTAAGTAAAAAAATCTGAGTCAATTTTTGAGTAGGCTGTTTTACCACTCAAGAACATCATATGCCTATAGATGATAGTCCTCAAATGCATTGACCATCAGGCCAATGTTGAGTTACTCTTCTGATAAAAGATGTATCATTGCCAGAAAACCAAAAACACAACACAGATTAGTTTCAGTGACCACAGTGGCACAGGATGAACTGGCTGATTGGACTGGAATGGGCAACACTGTCACCTGAAAAAGTGTCAGCAGTGGTGAGGCACTGGAGGGTTCAAAAATCAGAGGTAGCCTCTTTGCCAGAAATGCACTTGAACAACAGCTCTTGCAACTTAGCCTCCCTCACAGCAAGGCAGATGGGTCAACTTCTGGCAGGAATCACAAATTTGGCATTTAGTGGTAGCCTTTGTGTATTAGAAATGCAGAGTCCTTCGCTTTGTGCCCAGTCCATGAAGGTAGACGAGTGCTATGCCTGGCATGATAGTGGAGCCAGGGAGTGATGGAGGAAATATGGTTGGAAAAGGCCTGATCAGCAGCTTGATTCCAGTCAGTCTCTTCAGAGAATGGGCCCTCTTGTGTCAGCAGCTTTTCTTCAGAGAAATAGCTACCACATTTTCATGTAAAGAAAAGGTGATTCTCTGCCAGACTGTGTGGGTCCTTGAATATGCCATTTCCCTTTGCTTAGCAAGACTTTCTGAGTTCTTGATGTCTTGTTAGTTGTGGCATCTGAGTTAATCAAACCCCAAATACGAATATCAGGCTAGATAGTCATGAGGTTCCCGAAGAGTTAGATATTCACTTTCAATTACAAGAATATATTCAGATATTCAGTCTAATACCCAGGCAGTAGCTGCTTTTCAAAAGCAATGTACCTAGAAGTCATGTGAGGGGAGAGATACATCCACAACCCCAAGGGAACACCTCCAGGTAGAGGCCTTCCTTTTCTAGAGACTCCATTCGGAAAAATCATCAGCCATAGAGATTTGTGTCTCAAAGGAGTTGTTATTAGAATGTGGGGTCCTAAAAGGAGAGAGTATGCCATAGCCCTTTGGAGAGCTTCCAAACAGCCTATTGATTTCAGTAGGGTGCTGATTTGTTGGTTAGCCAACGTCAAGGACCAAGAATGCCACAAGATTTCAGTGAGATGCTGGGCCTGCTTTACAGTGATGGGAGCATAATAGTGAACAGTTTTCCTTGATTACTAGAGGAGTTGAGCATTATGGATCTAACCATGTAGTCACAATAAACTCTACTTGGTGAGGAGAGCTCTAAATTTTAGAAAAATGATCATTTAAGTTTTATAATTTAATTTTATAAAAGTTTATCGCTACGCTGCAGACAGAGGTGTGATACCACTGCAGTCAAGGCCGTTGAGACTGAAGCTTCCAACTTACCAGCCAACAGGACATTATCTACAGAGTCAAAGATTTGGATATTAGAACTTAGAGGCATTTATATTAATTCTGGAACCAACCGCTGGTGGCAAGTGGTACTAAAGTTTATCCTACTAGGTCTTCTCTATATGTGGCTTTTCCCAGCAGGAGAATTTTCTTTAACGCTTGTGGGAAAGGAAAGTACAAGTACATCATAGTATATATTCAGATATGGAGGTGATAAAAGAGCTCACTGAATTGGCTCAAAAGATCTGCTCACAAGTTTATGTTAGCTTCCCTCTACCACTGGGAATAATGCTCAAACCACATCAGGTGAATCTGAGTGCTTCTCCCATGGAACCTGGTAAGATGATGATTTCGATGCCTTTATCAGACAGAGCTATAAGACTTTGACTCCTCCTCTCTCTGAAGGTTAATTCAGTATTCAGTTCTCTGCAGGGACAGAGAAATCTCAGCCTAATCCCTAATTATGTTTTTCCTTAAAGCTGGGGTTGGAAGCCAAGAGGAAGAGGTGATCAGGATGTGCTGAGGTAGAGAGTGGCCCCTTGCCAGTAAACCAGGCATACTGGCTTCTCCTGGATCAACCAAATGGACTTCCAATGCTTTCTTTCTGCCCCATGTGAGCTTTTGGGCTCCATAACCCTTCCTCCTCCCACCCAGAGGAGGGTAAGCAGCAACTGAGGCATGATTCACCTGATTTGTTTCATTCCTCTTTCTTACCATTCAAGCTATAACCATTCATTAATGGGTAGGACAGTGGGGGATCCTCACTCCTCTCATATCTTCACCTACAACTTGGATCAGAGTATTTGCTTCTGGGTCCCAGGGAGTCTTTTCCTTACTTCCAACCCTACTGCAAGGTACTCTTCTTTATTTTCTGCAATTCCACGCCTATGTCAGCATCGCATCCTTACTGCTAAAAACTTTCACACATTCTGAAAGGTCTGAAATGTTACTGTATTTGCAAGCTAGCAAGCTAGACTACCAGTTTTTTAAAAAAATATTGGCAGCAGACATGAGACTCCTAGGCCATAGACAATGAATTTTACTGCTCATAGCACAGCAGGCAGCAAGAACTTCATGTTCACTCTGTTTCTTCATGTACCTCAAGTCCCACAAGAGTGACATAGAGGGACCCAGTTGGATGCTGCATATACAGTGTGTTTGTGTCATAGCTGAGGGACCCCAAGTCCAAGAAACTCCAGTCTATAAGGGACAGCAAGCAAAGCTACCCAACCTTTGCCCCAGAGAGAGACATTATCTTTATTATACTGAACACCAAACAAGTTTGCCTTCTGCCCTAAGGAGGACATTTTGTCTGTCTTTCAAAGTTATTCACTATACAAACATCCTTGTAAAGCTAATTCAGAACCAAGGGCTGTCAGTGCCTCTGCTCACAAGATGTGCAGATATGCAAGTGACTCATAGATATTTGTCCCAAACATTACCTAATTCATAGTGCTTTGGGATGATTAAATGAGCTCAAATGGATCAAAAAGTATTCATTCATATTAGTTGCTTTTGCTTTATTATTATTCACTTACATTTATTTTAAAATACAAATAATTTAAATGAAATATTTTTACTTTATTATTTTTATAATTGTAAAAGAAATGCTACTATAAAGTGCAAGTAATGTATTAAAAGATAAAAATATATGCATGCCTAAAGGATGCGAAAATTATATTCAAGTATGCAGAAAATTTTAAAGATGGTATAAATTAATGAAAAACAGATCCTGAACTATTATACTGAGTGGGTTTCAGCATTTTAATATGGTTAGGTTTTACCACAATCATAACAGTTCTAATTGAATGCTTTAAGTTAATAAATAGATAATTAGTATATTATTAGCAAATGTTTTGCCTAAGAAAGCAGATACGTTGTAATTGTTTCCAGAGCACTGAGAGATGTATTTTTATGGTTTACTAGTCTCTTGTATGTGTTACAAATGCTTGGTTTCTCGAAGTTTGCAAATATTTGGCTAGATTTACTGCTGGCCAGCCCTCACCCCCACCCCTCATTTCTAACATAGTTCCATGGTGTAAAGACATAAGGTTTGTGGAAGTTTATTGGGGGAAAATAGCACCTGTTTTGATAGTACTGCTCATTAATTGAGCCTTAATATTCTTGTTTTTGAAAGTTTTTATTTGTAAATTTTTAAGTACAAAAGTTGAGGAAATAGTATAATGAGCATTTAAATCATCACCCAACTCAGTAATTATCAATTTATGGCCAATCTTCTTTCATTTTTACTGCTGTGCACCCCTGCCACCAATTATTTTGATACTTACAAAAATGAACTATTATTTCATCTGTAAATATTTCAGTAAATTCCTCTAAAAAAATAAGAGCTGTTTTTTAAAAGATATAGCCATGGTACAAGCTAGTAATTTCTTAGAATCAAGTAACTAATCAATTTTCACATATCCCATTTTTTTAATAATTTAATTTGCTGTTCGTCTTGTTCCATTTAATTAATTAATTAATTAAAACAGATACTTTGAGTTAGGATCCAAATAAGGTCCTTCCATGAACATGTGCGTCTCTTAAGCCTCTTTTTCTCCATTTGGTCCTACTTGGAACTTTAGATCATTTGTCCTCTGGAGTTTTTCACATCCTGGATTTTTCTAATTTCATCCATTAGGGTCATTTATTACATTCCTCTACCCCTTATCTAAAGCACTAGTAGGAATCAAGTTTAGTTTGCTTTTTGTTTGTTTGTTTTGACTGGATGACCTTCAGTGTGTAATTGTGCACTTTCACTAAGAGAAAAATTAGTTACTCTTGGAGAACGTAACATTAGCAACAACTGATGATTAGTGCTGAATCCGTTATTTTCTAAGGGTTTACAACATGGAAATATTCTAAATTTATTTCTATAAAGATAAACTTCTCCTCATCAATTATTTGGTTTCCCTGTAGTTACACTGTTATAGTAAAACCATGGTCATTGTTCACATCTTTCCCTTTGGTTACCAGTTCTCATAATATTGAAATGGTTTCTTAGCATTCTCCAAAGGTCACCAATTTGTTGCTGTTTGCCTCTAAGTATCATTTTGAACTCATGAATTTAAGCTTATTTGATTTTCAATCTTCTCCAGGTTTTATCTTTAATGATGGTTAAATTATTCCAGCTTTGGCTAGTAAGATTTTATTCTGATTGACAAGACCCTTCTTGACAAGACATCCATGCTCGTTTTGTACATTTCCTGCCCCAGATCTGGAATCAGCCATTTCTCCATGAAGACTTCTATCCTTTTGTGGGAAATTGTAGTTATACTGCACAATTATAACATTTTGGAGGGAACCAAAGAAACACTCGAGTAAGATGCTGGATTATGTTAGACACTAGACAAAGGAAAACAGGAAGAAAAAAGATGTTGGCAGAATGTCCATTACTCTCAGCATCCCCTAGGTCATAATACTGTCTCAAAAAATCAAAAGAAAGATTCAAGCCAAAGTTGATCCACTTTTTTCAGATAGGAGAGCTTATTAGCTACTGTTTGCCTAGCACAGGTTTATAACGTAAGGATTTTTATTAAGTAAAGAATTATTAACATTGCTGTTATAGATTGAATCACATCCCCCAAGAAGATATAATGAAGTTCTAATGCCCATTGTCTCAGAAGATGACCTTATTTGGAAATAAGGTATTGAACAGATAGAATTAGGCAAGTTAAAAAGAGGTCATTTTGGACTAGTATGAGCCCTTAATTCAGTATGACTGATATCCTTATAAGAAGATGAAATTTGGACACCAACACCTAGATTTCAGATTTCTGGCTTCCAGAAGTGTGAGTAAATGAATTTCTGTTGGTTTAAGCTACTGAGATTGCGTACTTTGTTATGGCAGCCCTAGGAAGCTAAGACAATTCCAATAAATACCTTTAAAACTGGATATACTTGAAGAAGATGTTTAATAAACCAGGTGTGGTTTGTCATTGACATAACTGGTTTATGATGTTTCTCTTCTTTTTCGTTTATGCCGCCTTATTTTAACGTCTTGCTGTTACTTATTTGGCCTATTGCTGGGTGGTCGGAAACTAAGGAAATAACTGAACCACGCAAAGATGGACATTATTCTCCATGATCTTCTGTGATAGGACAGCACTACATCTGGTGACTTGCTATCAGAGCTCCTGGCTCGGATGTGGATTTTGATGAGGCTCCCGTGACAAATCTACTGGAAGGCTCTGGCTGGCTGATGCGTGGCTGGCCTCCTGCCTTCATTTAACACACAGTGCATTCCTCATTCCACATACCATAGTCTATTTTATGGATTCTGTTCAGACTCGCTCAGAAAATAAACTATTTTTGGCTTATTTAGTAAGATTGGACACATAGAAAAAGAGAGAAAAAATTGTGCAAACTTTTAGCCACATTTTAGCATGCAGATGGTAACTATAGGAGTTGGTTACAAAAAAAAAAAAAGAATTGATCAGGAAGATTTGTTTGAGTGAATTTTTATTTTGTTTCCAGCAGACCTCCTCCCATGGCATTGTTTATGCAAATAGACCCTCTTTTCAGAAACTGTCTGGCTTCAGAAAACCCCTGTCAGTGGAGCATAAAAGCTAAGTTGTACAGCAGCAGTCACCAGACCTGAAAGGAGGGCTGATTGGAGCAATAGATGCAATATGTAGGCAGGCAGGCAAACAGCAGAGCCATTCTTCTCAGGCTCCCAGTGGTGGGTAGTAAAGGCTAGAGACCCCGGAGGAAGAAAGAAAAGAGGAGAAAATAGGCAGTCACACTTCTGCTAGAGAGACAGAAAAACCTCAAGTAACAATAGACCAGGATTTTGCACACAAGGTGCTGAGAAGATAAAGGCAGATTTTATCCTTGCTACTTATATTATCAGTGACTCATATATTGGGAGATAGTGTTTTTCTCTCTTCCCCTCTTTTATTCTTCTCACATGGGATTTAGGGAAATGAAGTAATAATGTTATATGCTTGCTTAAAAAATAAAACAAGTTTTTCCTTCTGTTTTCCTCTTCATTTGGATCCTGACTAGCATTTCTTCTAGGAACAAATGAATACATTTATTAATATTGATGGAAGGGGTGAAATGGAAATCTGAGATTCTACCTTAGTAATCTGTATTTTTGCTAGTCCTTAGTAATCTGTATTTTTGTGCTAGCAACAACAAACAAGAAATCTCCATTTCATTGCAGTTTTCTTATATGCATGTGTGTTTATATGCATAAATAGATAGACTGAACTGTCCATATATATTATGTGGACACTATTCATGGACTGTTCTAAAAATATAAATATTGCACTAACCATAATGACTTAATAAATGAACCAACAGAGGACAAAAATTCATATGAATTCTGAAATATATTTTCAGTTCATATTATTGTTTTCCTTTGCTTTTTCCTCTGTTTTATTTTGCTTTTCACTCTGTGAGGAACACATATTTTTCCATAGAATTTTCTTGGAAAGTAATAGGCATAAAATCAAAGGTGCTAAAGGAACTTCTTATCAATAGATTGAAAAACAGTCGCTTCAATTTTTCCCTTGCTTCACTTAATATAATTCAGTCTAGAAAGAACTGATTTTCATTTTTCTATATGAATGAGTACTTTTTATTAACCAAACATATCAATATATGTAATGATATAGATAGTAAAATGTAATATAATTATATATAAATACAGAAAATATTGAAACTCTAATAATGATTATATACTTTTTGCTTCAAAACAAGATAGGGCTAATTGTGTCTATTCTGGCCATGGCTTTTAGAATATTATTATTATTTTTAAAACCGGAATAAAGAGCTCTGATCAGGGAAAAAATAAAAAATAAAACTCTAGGAAATGAATAATGTATTTTTAATATTAATTGCTCTGCCTCTCCTGCTTCTGCTGCTTTTAAAGTGATGAACAAGTCCTGGAAGTCTTTTTTTTAACGACATTGGGTGATAACAATCCAGAACTTAAGAAAAGCTTCCTCTTTGAGGGGTTTGGAAGTCGCTGGTCATTACATCCGTCTTAGAACCACATCTTTTTGAACTGCACAACCTCAAAAAGCACAGAAAGACTAGAGGAGCATAATCTGCATTTCATAGGCCTGGCCTCCATGCAAAATGTTACTGCCTTTGCTTTCCTTTATTACCCACCATAATAACAGCAGGCATTTTGGGGGAATTTTGGAGACTCCAAGCAAAGAGTTATTTTCCATTTGTCATCAGTTTGGATTTTGCATATCAATAAAAAATTAATAAACTAATTTCAGGCATATATGACACAGTTAATGTGGAAGGCCTATTGTTAGGAGAGAAATAGTATATTCTTATCAGTGGATTTAAACAGCTATTCATCTTTTCTAAAGGGCAATTATTTGGAATCCATTAAACTGGAATTCATAATACCCCTGCATACTGAATTTTAAATAGAATTCTGTATTTAGATGAAGGAATACATTAGTATAAGTCATTAGAGCACTGAAAATCCATGACTTGTTCATTTTTCACTTTTTTCCCAGATAATATGAATCACTAGGGATGCTGGTCCTTTAATAAAACCAAACAAAAAGAAAACCATACACTCTTTTCACTAGCATTGCTATGGGTAATGTTTTATTTCTTTTTTTTTTAATCTTCATGTTCCAGTTTTTTGAATTATTACTCGGAAAATGAATCATTCCTTGGCAAAACACCCCAGTAATCAACAGAAAACTTCTGACCTAAAAATGATGGCAGCTTTCTGTGGGTGCAGATTTTCTGGCTACCTGAGCAAATGACTCCTGGAAGTTATTGCTTAAGGTAGTATACCAAAGTTAAGGAGAGATATATGTGGATAATTACACATCTTCAAATAGGATAGCGGGAAAACAACCTCAATGAATTAAAATTTAAGTTACCTAATATTTAAAAATAAGTATGGATTCAATAACTATAAAAATATGCAAATATTGACTATTAAATTTGTTTTAATACATGGGCCAGAAATTTTTTTTATTTATTATACATGTGAATGCAGAAGTACTGCTTTCAATACTGTGAAGGGGTGGAAGAAATCTCAGTTATGAGACACCTAATAAGGCCAAGCAATATATTTTACAGCATCAATTTATTTAGCATTCCCTTTTCCCGCATAACATGTGCTAGAAAAAAAGCCAATTTCAAATTAGAGTAGACTTGCATTCAAAATTTTTCTGTCTGTCGTCTTTACCATATTCTTCCAATTTGGACTGCTGTTAACATTTGTATGCTAGTTATTGCTATTGATTTCTTTAGAAGATATATTTGGCAAAGTAGAAATTATAAACCCTTGTTTATGAAAGGTGGAGATAAAAAGACTTTCCCATGCTGGCCTATTTAAATAACCTTTTACCAAGCCTCCCCTCCCCTGCCCCCTGCTTCCAACCATTCTGCCATTACATGCAAGTCTCAATGAGGCAGCCTAATGGAAAAGCAAATAAAACAATAGTCATATGATCCATGTGTGTTGATGTGAGCTGGCAATAAATCAGATTTCTAAAAAAAAATTGCAGCATATGGCCCTGCGACTTGCAGCTTCGTTTGGAATGGTGTGAACACAGTCTGCTCCAGCATCCATACTGTTAACATTTTTCTTGAAAGAAACTAGGTTTTAAGCACATGCATCAGCATGTACATCTGCTTGTATGTACATGCACATGCCAGCAAGCATACACTGCATTCACATACTTTATAGCAGACCAAATCATATGCTAGCAAACGTATAAACTGGGTGACATTGATTTATGGGCAACAATCACCAAAGTTTAAAAGATCATAAGCCATAGAGTTGCTGTTGGAAGTCTGTGATAATATGTAGTCAAACTAACAATCAACAACAATGTGCTTAAAAGAGCAGGAAATACAGCCAGGCACTAGACTTTGTGCTTTTTGCTGCTTTGATCTTTCTCTAGACCCATTTCTATAATGTTTATTTGTTTTCTCCTATTCTGAATAGATAAGTTTGACTTCACTTTCTTAATTCAAAAAGTAAAAATAAACTTTCTTCCTAAGCGACTTTTGAAGATGTATTAAAGATATATCTTTATGTCATGTATATATATATCTTTATACACTCCATATCAAATATATGCACATGTGTATGCGTTTGTGGGTATAAAATGGCGAGCAGATGGCCATGGTAGCTGAGTGGGTCCTATAGATGTCACCATGCAGGACAGCACTTGTCAACCAAGTTTGTTTAATGGTTTCTGGAGGGATTGCCTTCACTGAAAGCTAGACTCTCTAGCACCATGTTTACTGTCAAGAGTCAACACCTGTTCTGTAAAGCTACAGGTGTGTACCTCATCTTAGTGGTAGTTTTCAAAGTATTCCTTAGAGTCAGGGAATCAAAGCGTAGTCCCTCCATAGCTCAGAAATAGAGTAGAACTAGGCTTAATATAAGTTCTGGGATTAGTATTGGAGTGGAAAAGATAAAGGTGGGTAGGCTAAGCAGCTACTCCTTGAATTTTGATAAATCAAGAAGACCCAGACTGTTAGGGCATAATACCAAGGAGGGCATTTGTGTCTGCCAAGGCTATACTTTCCAATGAGAATTAAACCAATACTATATAAATAACCCTTGTCTCAAGTAGGGCTGAAAGTCTATCAGTTACATCTTGTTACCATTAGAATAGAGTGCCTGCCTGCTAACCTTAGCTGAATTCAGTAGTATTTAAGGGAATGGGAATTGGATAAAAATGGAATGCGATGGTTTCAAAGAACTAAAACCAACTCTTAACTCATGGGATTTCTATCTACCTACCTTGTAAGCTTTGTTTAATTCCAATTTTCCCTATTTTAATATAAATACAATGCTTTGTGTTTATAAGATTTCTCATGTTAAGATACAGAATGCAAAAGGGAGTTGCACATAATCTGATGTTTACAGGGTAAGCTTTGAAACTTTGTTACATGTATAGAAAGTAGAGAATGATCAGTGGTCCTTTGGAAAATGTATATTTAAAATATAAGTATTTGGTGAGAAGTAGATGGTGGTTTGGGAGATGATAAATGAAAGAATTGAGATTAAAATTAGATTAAAATATTAGAAATCATTGATATGGCTAGAACAGGAAAAGTCTGAGAACACCTTTTGCTCACTGATTAGAATGAAGAGTAGCCTCATTATTTAGATGGGATCTCATTGTGTCCATCTAAATAACTAGTGAAATATCAGGAGCAGAGAATAAGCCCCAAATGAATCCCAAGACTATAGAGTTTGAAGTTCAGTAAATTATGATATTTAAAGGGCTATTCTTCCTGTGCTATACCTTTACTCTTTGAATCTTCCAATATTATAATTTTTGAAATTAAAATTTTATGTAAATGATTTCTCTTTTCATAATTTAGTGATAATCTCAGTCCTATTTAAGGTTATCTCATTGCTTAGTTTAAATACCTGAGTTTGTGAGATCATGAGGCAAGCTTGTATAAGAAAATCACTGCACCATCTCACAATAGGAGACAAACTGCTGACTAAACTTAGTAAAGCCCAAGGATGGTCACATAATATCTCAACAAACTTTTATCATGTTCTCGGTTAGAAATGACCTGGGTTCTGAGTTGTTTGTTACACTTGTTATAGAATCCTAAATGCCTACATAAATCAGCTTGCAAACTCTTTGAAAGCAATTGTGTGCTTTCTTTGTCTTTAGTCTCACTTTGAAAGTACGTCTGTCCACATGTATATGTTTTAATTTTCCATGTATTTAATTTCCTTAGAAGTTAATTATATACCATGCATAAGGACAATGCATGGTGATTATTCAATAATTAGATCAGGCTTACATAACCCAGGGTTGGAGTAAATTGGGTATAATTTCTGCTTTATTTTAAAGTAGCTTGACACCAAATCTGAAAAATCTCAACCTAAGCAAACTAAGTAGATAAACCAAACCACATCTTTTCATACTTCTACCTTCCTTTCTGGATTCCCTCTCCAAAACACTTCTACCTTCCTTTCTGGATTCCCTCTCCAAATGGCCTCATGCTGCTTTTAGGATGCATAAAGCTCCTTATGGTCTTTACCCAAGCTTACCCTTAAATTTTCTACTTTCCCATTGTGGGCATAAGCATCTGAATTGAAACATCTGAATTGAAATGCCTATTCCCTCAGTGAGACTTATCTCAGCTGGATGGACACATTTTGATTAAATCAGTTCACTTTAAAGAGTCAATGACAATCTATTTAATTTTCCCAAGGATATTTGCATTTTGAAAGAGGAAAATTATTAACATAAATTAATCTTTTATTAATAGAAATCTAGACAGCATGCAAAACAAAGACTTGCATGGTGTGGTAGAGATTTTGAAGAAGATGGGCTTTCACATTATTCCTTATATGCTACCGTTCAATAGTAACCTAACCTAAAATTTTAACAGGGCAAGTGTGTTTCTCCATTCTGATTATTTGTAGGCAGAAAAAGGGAAATACTATACTGTGAAGATGCTGGTCAATTTAAGATGAGTGTTTAGATTCATATTTAATAATGTTCATAGAATAAATTTTTAGCTTGCCAAAAGGTGGACCGATGTTTATATCTGAGACTTGTCCCACAGGACAACATTGAGCTAATTACCTGTTTTCCGAGTTCCAGTGTTGGGTTTTGGCTGTTGTCCTCAACAAAAGACATGTGCATGTCTGAATTACTTGGCAAAAGACATATTGAAGTCTTTACTCCCATTCCTGTGAGTGTGAACCCATTTATAAATAATTTGGCAACGTCATTATTGAAGGTGTGGACTCATTTGTGAATAGGACCTTTGTAGATCCTATTTGGATGAGGGTGAATTGAATCAACATGGGATTTAATCCATATAACTAGAGGACTTAGATAAAAAGAAGAAATTCAGATGCAATGAGTCAATAGAAGCCAGAAGTCAAAGAAAGCCACAGAGGAAACCATGTGACAGAGGCAGAGAGGCAAACTATGAGCCTTAAGGACTGTGACAAGCCAGCACCAGAATTTAGCAGTCTCCAGGAGAAAGCATCGCCTGCTAAGACCTTCATTTTGCATTTCTTGTCTCCGAAAGTATGATACAATAAATTTCCGTTGTTTAATCCAAACCTTTGAGTGTGCTATGTGTCATAGCAGCTTTGGTAAATTAGGATACCCAGCAGCATACTTTATGTAAAATTAAAATGAAATGTTCCACAGAATGCTTCATCTAAATTCAGTTTCATCACTTCACTTACTTTTTCTACTTTGCCTTTCCTCCTCAAGAATACGAGTTCTAGCTTAAACTTTGCAGATATCCAACAGGACGATAAGGCAGTGCGATGTTTCTGTGGCTTTGTTTGTCTTGTACTTAGAAAGATGGATGAATAGATTTAGTTTATCAGTAATGAAGTAATTACTTGTGAAATTTTATTGCTAAAGCAAATTACCACTGAAAAATTTAAAGTAAAAAAAAAATTAAATGACAAAACGTGTAAAGTGTCGACATGGTAACAGACCTTCATTTCTTCAAAAATGTTTATTGAGGTCCTGCTCTGTCCCAAACACTTACATGTTCAGTAAAAGTTGTTTTATTTCCTTTGTTTGTTGGCAAACACACACACAAACGTGTATATACAAATAGCACAAAATTGTAAAGATTCAGAAGCAAAGGATCAATTATGTGCAGCAATATACCACATTTGCTAACTAAGCTCTTGTTAATTCTTCTTTGTCTCACTACTTCCAGCTTTGTATATAGTTTCTGTTGATTAGCGTTAGGTTTCAGTCATTTTTTTTTAATACAGAAAATGTTTGCTTGAAATTTAGTGTGAAGGAAAAGTATTTTTTAATTTTTGTTAAGGAAATAAAAAACAGATGGTATATAAACTGAAAAAAAGCTACAGCTTAAATTTGAAGAAAAAAATTAAATTTTTTCAAATAGAGTTTATTCTGATCAACTAACTGGGCTTTCGGAAGTCGCTTCTCATTCCACATGAAGACAGTTCAGGATCCAGGATTGTCTTGCTTGGCGAATGAGATGTGATGTGTAAAGATAAAAACTGCTTAAGGTCATGGTTTAGATTTACCCTTAATCTTCTATCAATAATTAAACTCTGAAAATCTTCCAGGCAACAATTCTCTTTGTTTTCAAAGGTTAATTGTAGAGTTTTTCTGTATATTGCTATCCTTTGAGCAAATATTCTATTAGCAAGTTAGTTAGCTAGCTTAATGTATCTAATTATTTGGGTCTGTTTGCCAGCTGTAAAAAAATAAAACCCTATATGTCCCTCTGTGATGTCTAGGCACATATAATATGTACATACCCTGGTATTACGGTGGTATTGAATCTGGTTATGCCACACAGAAATGTTTCTTAGCTCAATGAATTTTATATCACGTCTTGATTGTTTTAGTTTGGCAATCTACCTACCTTCCTCTCATTTACGTGTTAATTTTAAAACAAGATAATCAGTAATGCTGATCCATCCAAGTCATCTCTGTAGAGTTCTGAAGACTATTATTTGGTTAACCTTATCAAGTCACTATGCCTGTTTAGAACTTAGGTTTCTCATCTGTAAAATAAGAGAGGTAGACTCAAGATCTCTTTCTCATTTAATTTCCATTGATCCCTTTACTTAAATTATATGCTAGGCAATGCTGCTGTATTCACAGGTGCACTGCAGAAGCATCTCCCAGGTGATGCTTATCATTTTTGCCATCTCTGGATAATGATGAAATCAATAATATGGGCTAGTATGGGAAACTCTCATTAGTTCTGTGATGGGGGATAGAAAACACTGGGTAGGGTTTGCTCTTAAAAGTTTGACTTTGGCAATCTAGAAAACTGTATAGTGTTTGGAGTTATTTATGATATGTTTATGGGTAGGACTTGAAGAATCATATAAGAAAATAACGATTGCACTAATAGGTCTTCTCTAGGCCCACACTGGCTTTGAGCTGTAAAGCAGTTTGCTAGTTAAACAAATTTGGATGACCCTATTTAATTTTAATCTTCTCCATTTGTCCAATTAGTGAGGGAAATGACTCAATTTTCTATTTTTCTGCTCTTTACATAAAGATGTTCCTTCAACTCAAATTGGTATTGTGTGTATATATGTGTGTGAGAATTTAGTTAGACAAATTGTGTGTATATATGTGTGTGAGAATTTAGTGAGACAAACTTTTGATGAGCACCTATTATATACCAGAAACTACATTAGTCATGGGAAAGGACATATGCTCTAACAAAAAGAGGGATTGGATCTTTCCTAGAATCTGTATGTATTTCACTCACAACTGAGAGAAAGGTATCATTTCTGAAAATGCAGCTTTGAGGCCCAAATATATTAAACCAATGAAAAGGCTTTGCCTCATTGTGCTTCTATCTTCCTATTTCTGCCTTTCATGATTAAGGGATTTTCATTTTTTTGCCTTTTTTTCAGTTTACCATATAATTTCCTAAGCACAAATATCCTTGTCTCACCCATTTTTCCAAGCTAATCAAATTATTAAAGCTAAACTATAATGGGTGAAACCTTGAGATTTATAAATTGAGTGTATTAGTATGCAGTGAATACTCAGCCTTACCGTGATCTTCAATTTCTGTATAAATTTCCAATGACAACTGTCTCACACTAAAGCCAGCCTTTCTTATAACACCTGGCTCATACCTAATCACAACAGGAGGGTGTTGGTACTCTACTCATCTCGTATGCCCAAATCTTGTGTTGTGTTATATTGCTCCTAGCATATATTTGTTAGGGATTTAATGATCAAAAAATCAATTCAGAAATACAACCATTTTGCAAAATATATTCCGTAGAGCAAGTATTTCCTAGATGTCAGTAGACATCTCTTGAAAAATGCTAATATGGAAAATTAATTTGAGGTATGTTAGGAAAAAGCAATTTCAAAGCACTAATTATACGGTATTCAGAGTTTTTTGTATATAATGCATGCTATGGATGTTTAAAAGGAGGATATGATATACTGGAATTCCCAACCTCATTTGAAAGTGTTAAGCCAGCTCCATTTGTGCATCTGGCAGGAATAGAAGAGGATAGCGCACACTGCAGTAAACACCAGGTATCCAGAAAATACTAGAGGGTTCAATTTTGTAGCTTGCAACTTCAATTACAGTAAAGTACCTTGGTTAATGTTTTAACGACTGGTCCTGAGTAACTGGCTTTGCTTGTGCTGTACTCCCAGGACTCCCAGGAAACATCCAGCGATAACTCAGTGTTAAGAAACCCACTTAACAATTAGTCAAGATAATTGATGGAAGTTGAGCAGTTTTTTAAGTCAAGTGTTTATTGGTTGCTAAATAAGTATTAATACAAGGAAAGATATAAATGTAACCATGGTTATCATGGCACTGACTTCAGGAACTAAGGGCAAAAATAACTGTTATACAGAATATTTCTGCAGTTGTAACCCTGACAGCAAATATGTCTGGAATTTCAGCCCCTCTTAAAATATTTCCCATTCTACCCCATACAATTTTGAGAATCCAGAGAATTTGCCCATATGTTCTAGCAAACTGGCCCTCCAAACCATCTTGCAGAAACTATCATCTTGTTCCTGATTCCCTTTAATCATATATGCTTCTCAGACCTCTTAATGATTTTCAGGCTATATGGGAGTGATTTGTCACTGGCACTGATAATGTGTAGTGTCAGGGAGAATGCACCTGGGTGCATCATTCTTCAAGTTACCAGAATTGTCCCTTTGCCACCGGCACCTGCTCCCATTGCAGTAGAAGGCTTGGGAGGTCAGCCAATGCTGCAGGGGTTGCCAGGTCCCAGTATGTCCATCAAAGTCATGGCTGCTGTGGGGATTGCAATGGGGTGCCTGACGAGCGTACTCCCATTCCAAATAAAAGCCATGCTTTGTTGCTCAGAGCCTCAACACTCTAAACTCACATTCTCCCTTAACCATATCAAATAGATCCCAAAGATTTGTGCTTCCATGTCCTATGGGGTATTTCAAGTAACCCTCTCTCAGTTTCCGCTTTCAGTCTTTTGTCTAGGTCTCAGACCATGGGGACCAGGCTAGAGGAAAAGTCTGAGTGACAAATACTATTTGTAACCCCATTCACTTCCTCCCATCAGAGGCATTGTTCCCACACCCACGCTGTACTGTCTGAATCTTTCTTACCCTGAAATTAGCTTCCAGCAGTTTCTCAGGCCCCAAACTTCCTTGATCAGTATACTCTACTAGTCTTTGAGGTATATCTAAATAATCTATATTTTAATATGATTGCAGTTGGAAAGGGTGATTTACTTTTTTTTTTGCATGGGCAGGCACCAGGAATTGAACCCAGGTCTCCAGCATGGCAGGCAAGAACTCTCCCTGCTGAGCCCCCGTGGCCCAGGGTGATTTACTTTTAAACATTGATTTGAGTTGAATCCTCTGACTTCCCTCCTTCCAGTTGAATTAAGTAATGTAACCAAGCTAAGGTAGAAATGTGGATTGAAAGCAGAACATTCTTGAAGATCAGCTTCTTTTCCTGCTGTTTGTAAATGTCTAAACTCAAAGAAGTTATTTTACTGGATATGTAAGCCAGGGCGGGACAAATGACTTTGAAGAGAGAAAGGATGGGAATGAGCAAAGAAAAGATAGATTTCCCCCAAGCTAAAGGAAAGGATGGTGGTTCTGAGCTCCATGAGCATTTGATATTCCAGAACTACTTTCTCATAACAAAAGTGGTAGTCAGAATTCTAGGAAAATAACTAAACTGAACTTTAGGCACTGGAGCTTCCCCCCATAAAAATAAAGTATCCTATTCTAAGTTACACAATTGCTTTAGGATATCAAGGGCTATGTAGGCATGGATAATGGCATTCCAGTACTAACAAGGTTGGACCAAGGACTGGAGAACTCAAATATTTGTCGCTATTTAAGATACCTGTATAGATTGTATGACCATGAAGGATGAGCCCCAATGATTACCAGAGTTGAATTTCCCACCTGTCTGGAGGATGAGAGCTTAGAGCTGAATTTAATTTTATTTAAAGCAAGTCAACATTCTGAACTAAGACTTAAACTTGCAAGAACAAATCAACTTCAGAATGAAATCCAGAAACTCTAAGAAATTTAACTAGAATCTTTGACCTTAAGAAGCTTACATTTAATAACTTGTAATACCTAACTTATACCTTTGAACAATGTTAAGGTTGTATATGTCAAATGCCAAAATGAGTACAGACTGGAAGCATTTGAATATTTCAAAGCAGAGTATGTGTTTGAGCATAAATATGAGAGAATCTTCAGAGAAAGGAAGTGACTTCTCTTGGGCCATAAATAGTGGGTACGCAGGGATAGCAGAAAAGGGGACAATTTCCAATAGTCAAAACACATGAGTAGGTCTGTAGGCAGGAAAGAAAGTCATATTTTCAGGAGAAACTGAGGAGACCAGCTTGACTAAGAGATCGGAATGAGAGGATAAAGAGCAGATGCACTAAGGAAATTGTTAGGACATAGCTTCAATCCTCTGCATCTCAATTTACACCACTCCTTCTAAGCCTACTTTATACCAGAGACTATTTACTTCAAAATTTAAATGAATTAAAGGAATGGGCTGACATTCAAAATTCCTTTTTACACTTTGTCTTATAGGCAAAGTCTGTAATAAGTAACCATTATCATTTATAAGGTAAATTCCATGTGCTAGACTTTGCGCTAAGTTCTTTACCTATGCTATATTCTAATCTTTTATAATAAATAAGCATGGGAGGTGTTTGTGTTTTTATTTTACAAATGAGAAGACTAAAAAAGAGTGAATGACTTGCTTTAAATGAACCTTGATTCATGGCCAGATCCATCTCAGTCTAAAACTGTAACTTTTATATATTTTAACTACCCCAAATTATCTCTAGTATTAAAATATTGTTATAATAGTTTCTAATAGCTAGATTCTTGTATTCTGGGATACAATATATTAAAATATATTTGAATGATTAATTAATTGAAGGTAGATAAATAGATGGCTGTTTCTTATTTTCTTTCTACTAGAATTTCATCTTTGAGGAATTTTTAAAATAAATGAAATTAAACCCTCTATTGATATAGAACAATGCCTTTAATCAGGTGGAAGATATAAGAAATTTATATCAATTAACAAAGCCAAATAAATCCAGAAGAGGATACAAATTTCACTGTGCAGAACCACAGATTGTTTGGCATTTATTTTAATATCATTATCAAAAGGGACAGAATCAATTACCCTCACCATGCTAGTAGCAGAAAAAGTAATGGGCCATGACTAGTGAGTTGAATCGTGGTCTCCCCAAAAGGTATGCCCACCCAGACCCTACGAATGTCACCTTATTTGGAAAAAGAGGCTTTGCAGATGTAATAAAGAATCTTGAGATGAGATCATCCTAGGTTAGGGAGAGCCCTAAGTCCAACGTCACATGTCCTTAGAAGGGAAGTGGAGAAGGCAGGACACACCACAAGAGGAGATGTGAGGACACATGCAGAAATTGGAGTTATGCTCTGATAAGCCAAGGAATGATTGGAGACACCAGAAGCTGGAAGAGGCATGGAACTTATTCTCCCTCAGAGCCTTCAGAAGGAACCAACCTTGCCATCATCCTGATTTTGGATATCCAGTCTCCAGAGCTATGAAAGAAAAAAATTCCTGTTGTTTAAAAGCCACCTAGTTTGTAGTAATTTGTTACAGCAGCCCTGGGAAACTGAAACGATGAAAATGTGTGGTTTAAGCCGTAAGTGTTTTGGAGATCAAAAAAGTCTATCTCCTGCTTTGTATGAGTCTAGTCTTTCACCAGCCTGGAAGGTTTCCCTATGGACAAAACAACCACATCAAAATGAATAAAGGAAACAACATTGAGTGGTGTACTGGGATTCTCAACTTTGAACTCAATTTTCTTATAAGCAGGAATGGATACTATGAGAAGGTGCCAGAATTATTCCAACTTACACTTTTCTTGGTCACTGGAGAATTTTGTCCATTGTACATGAAGCTTCATTTAAAGAAAAAGTCACCACATGCTTGAAGGGACAAATATATATATTTTATCTAAGCTCAACATTTAGGCTTCCACAGCTCTTACCTTTTCCTTAACTTCACACATTAACATGTTTATGTGGAGTGAAGAGTGCCTTCATGTGCATGTGAAGTGAATATTCAATGATTCAGCTTTAAATTGTGTACAAATGTCTGTCAAGTAAAGCATCTATTATAAATGTAATCACTTGGGTGATTTATTTTGTTTTTATGAGACTGATAATTTAACAGTTTTTTTTTAAATGTAGAAGCACTTGATTATGTAACCATCATAAAATAGAATTAGTGTTCTCATAAATACTAGTGCCTTGGTTTAGAAGTAGAGACCAAGTCCTGGAGTTCATCTTCAGTGCTATATTTACAGACTATATATCATGTCTAAAGAAACAGGTTTATTTCAATTATCTTAGTCATTCTATGGAAGTTTTTCTCCTGGAATTAAAACACGATGGCACATATAGCAGCCTTCTAAAATCCAGGCCAAATAATAGAGTTTCACAATTATAATGCAAAACAACTTTTATCTCCTCCTGCCTCCTTTGTACTTTTAATTCTGTACAGATGCTGACTTGCCTCAAAGGCCTCTCTATCCTTGAAGTCTTCTATTGTCACCCTGGTCAGAAATTCTTGTTTTCCAAACAGGTTTCATTGTTACACTACATCCAAAAAAATGCATCACAGGTTGCCATGGGCTGTTCTGATTTCCTGGCATTGTATCACTCCCCCGTTAAGTCTAAGTCACTTTTGCTTGACATGTCACGTCTAGTTGACTGGCAGCGAATGCCTGAGGTGCTGCACCGAGAAGGACTTTAAGGCCATGTCATGGGTCAGCAGGAAAAAATAATACTCTGATGGAATAGGAATGTTTGCTACATGCATGAGGAAGTTTGCTCCTTTTGTCCTTCAAGGTAGGGTCATAGTTATTTTTAACAACACCTAACACAAGGGGCCTATATATCTATTTCCCAAAGGCCTATTTAATTAGCACCAACATAAAACTATCAAACTCTACCAGAACTGCACCCAAACCAGGCACACATACCCAATCTCTTGCTCATGGAATTCTGGGCCTATCTTCCTCGCATCTGCCTTATACCTCATTTTGGCTGCTCCTCATCCACGGTTTGCTTGGCTTTGCATTGTGGTTCCTTTTCTAGATTTACATTCTTTTGGGTTAATAACTGGTTCCAGGTTATTTATCATGAAAAATAAAACCTCTCAAGTGGATCTTCCCCTGTTTCTCTAACTGTGGTTATAAGCATGGTGCCACCCCCACACCCATCTCAGACATCTGAGGCATTGGTGACCCTGTGCCTTGTCACAGGCTGAGACGCACCCATCACCCCATTAGCCCACTAGCCTATCACCCCTACACATTTAGGGCAGAGGTTTTGAACAAAATAGGATGGGCTATGCGTAAATAGTGCTTGGCAGACTTTTTAATTAGCTGATTTTCAAATGTGTGTGTATATTATGGAAACTCATATGCCATAGGAATCACCTTGCTTTTTGTGAAAAATATGATACTCTATACTTGAAATGAAAAATAATGAAAAATTGGATCATAGAGACCTGTCTTCATGTTTTTAAGTGACATATTTTGTACTAAGGAAAAATCTCATCTGACCCTGAAACTTGTGGTTTTAAACAACCCTTAGGTACATTATTTCAAGGAACAATTTGACCTTCACAAGAGTAAAAGGCCCTATTTTTCCTGCTTTTATGTTTCATTTTGATGATAGCCAATTTTGTAGGAGAATTGGTCTTTTGAATAAAATCTAACTAGTAAGGAACAAATGATCTTTTGAATGGATACAAGATGGTCATGATTAAAAGGAGAGTAAAGTGTTTATTCTTTGTTTTGTTTTTTACTTTGCCACAGTCTTTCATAAGTGATACTGTCGCTTGTTTTCAATCATAAGAACCTGTCGATTGAGAAGAAAATAATTCATCCATACTCCCTAGGGTATTTCATAGGGTACCATATTGTCTAGGATTGGATGTTAACAGAACATGGCAGGCTGAGAGGTCTGCCAATTTGTTGGAAGCTGTGGGAATGAGAATAAGAACAAAAACAAGTGGGTAATATATAACTAGAAAGGCAGAAGAAAGCAAATAGGTGGTATGGGTCCAACAAAGTCAGCAGATCAAACAAAAAATTATTTAAACAGCAAGGTATGGGGAGTTAAAATACATTCTGGTGTGAAAGTGACTGAAAGTCTAGGGTATTCAGCTTAGTCCAATGGAGGGAAAGAGAGCTCCTAGTCATGTGGGATTTAGGTGGACAAGACCACCAGAATCCTGTGGAGAGAAGGTGGAGGTGGGGTCAGTGAGCAGTGGCTCTTTACTCATAAGGGATTAAGATGCAAAGATCCTAGCCTCAGCTTAAACCAAGGAACTCAGGCAACAAAAGGTCCGGATCTAGGTTTCACATCTTGTAAAAGAACCTTGCCAACAACAAAGGTGGTGAAGGGGATGAAGTTAAACGGAAAAGAAGTCTCTGTGTCATTTTATACGACTGTTGTTTGGGAGAAGAATTGCACCAGCCTCACTGGAAGAAACACAGCCAGCACCAGTCACAGTGGCCATTTGGGGAGTGTAGATGCGGTACCACCCCGCCCCCTGCCCCCCAATCCCTTCCCAACAATGGTTATGGCACAGGCTTTGCACTTATGCCTGGATTTGAGCTTTGGTGTAGCTATTTACCAACTGTTAAACAAACAAGATACTTCACCTTTTTCAGGAACAGTTTCTAATGTCTAAACTATGGATAATACCACAGTGTTATTATGAGCATTAATTGACATATTAATATAAAGCACTTAGCAAATTGTTTGGTATATAACAAACAATCCCCAAACAAGAATAGACATACCAAATAGCTGACTATTATTACTGTTGTAGATGGGAACTCGTAGGAGCAGCGATGTTATGTGACTTGCTCAAGTCATCCAATTAATAAATGGTGGACTATTATTCGTAATTAAATTTGTCTGATTCCAAAGTTCCTACCCTTTCAACTAAATCACATTGAATGTAGGTATAATTCAGCTCAAATTCAGAGGCTAAAGAGAAGAATGACTTCATCTTTGATAGTTCAGTAACATGACTGCTTTCTAACAATAAGTAAAACTCCCTAACCAAGATCTGATGTCAAGGTGAATAATAAAAAAAACTCCCAAATTTCACCAGATTTAGATATGCAAATGACTTTAAATAATCACTGCACCAACAAAAATGTTGCTATTTTTATTAAAATAATATCATATATGTTTTTGGATAATATGACAGATGCACAAGCAGGCAAAGTGTTTTTCTTAGGTTCATACAGTGAAATTAGGGTGAAGGGCTTGTTTAGAAAAACATCTTGAAATAGCTTTCACAGGAGTCCGGTCAAGAATTATCCACTGTGCTTTCTAAATATTTTGCATATGTTTTAAAAATCTTTCCTCCATATTTCTCTCCTCCCTGTCACTTTTTACTTTTCTAACATGGTGTGCAAGCCAGAAAAAGCAAGCATGGAATTGAAGGGATGCATTAGTGAGGGGGTAACACAGTTTTCAAACTCCTCAAGACTCAAAGTTATATGGTTCTCTGGAGGTTGTGTGGAATCCCATACAGAGCTTAATATTTTCACTAATTATTCAGGTACTGATCACTCCAGTGGCTGCAAAAGGAGTTTTCTGTGTAAAACTACAGCAAGGCTGGAAGTCCCATAGCTCTTTAGATTTTTACTTTGATTTATGAAGAGAGAAAAATAAGACAATGCAAAAAATGCTATCCTAGTCAGAAACCAGTGAAGTGAGATCAAGAATAACATTTTGTTCTGATCGGTGGAAGGTCAGAACTAATCCTCTCTCTCACCCTCATTTTGAGACCATCAGAGTGCAGTTTTGCAAGGGAATGATGAATTGGGTGCTGTCTAGGCTTACTAGGTGCTGCAGAACTCATTTATTTTATTTTACAAGTCATTTGGCACAATGGTAATAATGACAATGAAATTGGATTCTTGCTCCTTAAAAGGCCTTCTTCTTTGTGCATAAATACCTTGGCCCATGCATTCAGCTGCCAGGGAAAGTCCATTATCCAGTTACCATCTCTAGTTATAGTAACTTTAATTTAGTAATTTAGTGGTATGATCAGGCCCATGCATAAGCAGGATAAGGATTTGCTATTTAGAAGTATGACAATGATCTGCTTTCCCAGAAGACCTTGTGTACCTATGTGTAAAAGTAGCTGAAATCCTTCCATTAAAGAACGATTGCTTTCTTTTAAAATTCTATGCCCCTATATATCTTTTCAAAAGCATGTAATCTGCTGTTATAAACCATTTACTCATTGATGCAAACTGCATTATCTCCTCTGGGAAAAGCTAGCAAAGACTTTAAGCAATGTGAAAAAAAAGGATGCATGTCTAACTATTCTCTATACCAGACACAATGCCCAGCACTTTCTTATGCACAGGCACTTAATACATGATTTTGGATTAAAAATAAATGCCTGATCTCAGAGTACTGTGGAATAAAAATAAATATCTGAATTGCAGATACTATAAAATGGGGACTCTTGATGGCAGATGAAGAATAGTTAGGGAGAGTGGAGGGACAGCTGAGGCATTGCTAAAGATTGGTAGGGGGAGAATAAATAGATATTTGGGCCTGGATGGGGTGAGAATGAAGGTTATCAGAAGAATATTAGAGTCTTTGAAAGTAATATAAGAAACAGATCAAAAGCAAACTCCATAGTTCTGCCTTAGACTGATCCAGACAGAACAATTTATAAAATTACACAAACTGAAGCTTTTCTTAGCAGTCAACTGTGCATTGACTTTTTCAACCACACATCTCTCCTTCCCAAACTGGCCCCAACAAAGTGTAGTTGATTTGGATTATTTTAAGAATTATCCTTTCTAAATTTCCCATTGGAATATGCTGAGCACATCTTGACCCCTTAAAGTAAGTGTGTTTTCCAAGGTTCATTAAATTACCATGTTGCAAATATAATTCAACTCCATTCTCATGTACAACTTAAAACTAAGCCATGCATTACTGAAACACCACTGCTCTTGACTGTTGCTGAATTTGATGAAGTCACATTTTCTCAAAATTAAAGATATTTACAGAAATGAATGGGTCGATTCAGATTTGGCTCTTCTAACGTACTCTCCAGCTTCAGGGTCTTCCATTTATTTAACAGTGCAGTCCTGTTATTTAAAAATAGAGTATTAAATACAACTTTTAATCTACTTTCACTCTCATATACACACCCAAATGCACACAAACAGAATTCAAAAGTCTTTTGCTTGCCGCTGATGACTCTGAAACCATTGATATACTCAAGGGCAGCTGTTAATATTTTGGGGCAGCCAAAATCTTGCCCGCTTGAAGGATTAACTGCAGTAGTGGCTGGTTAAATAGGGCCTCTCAGTTTTCTTCTCAGATGGTTCCAATGGTTTACCTTCAATAAATGCCAGTTTAGAAACTTAAGACACCTAATAGCCCTAGGTGCCTTGAAATCTGGAGAAGTTACAACACTCAAAAGCTGAGACTTAAAGTGGATATTATAGAAAGAATATTTAAATATAAATATGTTTATAGTACCCATAAATGATTTACATCCCAACAGAATTTAGAAATCCTTTTTCTTTCTTTCCAGATTAAACTCATTCCATTTCTTATGTTGATCTATATGTTTCTTAACTCTAGTATTATGTTTTTTAGATGAAATTATATTCCTTGCCTTATCACCAACAGGGCTACATCACAAAAAGGGAAAACTTTGTTTTAAAGGCTACATACCTTCACCCACTCACTCATTCAGCCTCCATTTATTGAGTGCATACCATGTGCCATCCAGTGTTCTAGTTGTTGGTGATACAGTGGTTAAAAGCTACGCAAGGTCCTTGTACCAAAGCAGCTTACATGCTGTTGGAGGAAGACAGATATTAGAGAAGTAGACCAATACATAAATAATAAAATTTTAGAGAGGGATAATGCCTAAAAGAAACAAATCAGGGTACTGGACTAGAGAGGTGGGTAAAGGTGGATAAGAAGTTATCTCTGAAGACATGGTGCCATTTGACTGGAGGTTTAATTGATGGGAAGAAGTGAACCCTCTGAATACAACAGATAATAATGCTCCAGTTTCATGCAAGGGTAGGAATGAGCTGGAATTTTCAAGGATGCAAGAAGACCATTGTCAATGGAGTGGGTTGGATGAGAAGGAAAATGTTAGCAAGTGAATTGGAGAGGAGGAGTTAGAGAAAAGGAGAGCAAGTTCAAGTAAATCCCTACAGGAATTTGTATTTATTCTGATAATATGGTTTTGGATTTTCAAAAGATCACTCAGGTTGCTGTTAGAGATGGTCTAATGGGGCCAAGAATGGAATCAGAGAGACTGTTTAGAAAGTTATTGCAATAATCCAGGTGAAGGGTAACGGTGGCTTTGGGGCTAGTGTGGTAAGAAGATTTTGGGTTTTGGATATATTTTCTAGGAGGGATAAAGAAATGAAACTCCAGGTAAATAATGCAAATCTAATAAAATCTACTTGGCTATCTATTTATTCTTAATGGAACAAGACAGAGATACCAGAAAAGAAAAAGAGAGAGAGAGAGAGAGTAGTCCAGAAAAAGGAAGCATTGAAAGAGGGAGTAGCTAGATAGAAGACAAAAGAGAAAAAGAATTGTGAATCTCTGAGGATCCTTGAAGATGATCAAGATTGGCTCCTAATTTTTTACACTGAGCATCCAGTCTATGATGGTTCTCTTGGGCTGTGTTTTATGTACTTCTGCAGGATATGTTCTATGGTCCAGGTTGCAATATTTCGACGTGTAAACAGCTTAAAACTATATGATTAACAAACAATTTGACCAAATAATCCTCATTAAGTTTTATTATTGAACTTCATATCTTAAGTGAATACAAAACCTCCTTCTATTTACTTGGTCTAAAGGGGAAAGTGAATTCACAGTGTCTATGCTTCCTCCTCCTGACAAAATTATATAAATATTTTTAATCCTTAGTCTTTATACTTTTGAATGTTTCTTATGAATTATTTGATGCATGCATTACTGTGACTATGAAAGAGTATAATATTTTTTTAGTCTACTCTATGCAGAGAAAGGGAGTTCAGCCTGCAGTTCTTACTGATTTTATGTCAGGATGAAACAGAAGGGGGGATGAAGTTCTCCCCAGGTCCTTTTACATGAGCTTTGTGCATTCTTTCAAGACAAGAATAACTGTCAGATCATGGACATTTTGTTTATATTTCTAACTTTCCAAGTTAGGGTGGTAATGTAGAAATAATATAGGATTTTGAGTTAGATTTAGAATCTGCTCTCCACCACTTATTAGTTGCATGACTTTTTGAAAGATAGTTAATATATCTAATCCTCAGATTCCTGCCCTTTGAAATAAAAAGAATAGCATCTAGTTTGTTTCATCAAGGGAGACGTGCATGTGGCAATGCTTTATATATTTTTAAACACCATATAAATGCCAGGCATTTTGATAAATGGCTATTTAGGTTGACCTCTATATTTCACATGATAGAGATGAAAGTATATTAAGATGTACCATCATGCACAAAGTTGGACCTCCAGGGCAAAGCTCCTACCATTATCCTGGAATATCTTCCAAACCCGAAGTTCATGGAAGAAGTGAGGATTGGAAGGAAAAAGATAAGGAGAAAAGGGTCACATTAAAATAACAGGTTGGTAAGGGAATTTAAGGGATCTTGGAGTTCAGGGGTCAGCAAATTTTTTCTGCAAAAGGCCAAAGAACAAATATTTTAGGCTTTGTGGGCCATGTAGTTTCTTTTCCAACTACTTAACCCTGCCCTTGTAGCACAAAAGCAGCACAACTGATTACGGCTGTGTTCCAATGAAAATTTGCTTATGGAACAGAAATTTGAATAATTTTCATGAATCACAAAATATTTTTATTCTTTTGATTTTTTTCAACCTTTTAAAAATGCAAAAAAAAAAAAAAAAAAATGTCCTTAGCTCACAGTCCGTACGAAAGTGGGTCGGGGGCTGGCTTTGGCCCAAGGACCATAGTTTGTCAACTGCTGATATAGACTGTTCCTCTTTCTCCTGGATGAATGGAGAGACAACCCGAACCTACAAGCTGTTAATTTATCTATTAGGGACACTTGAGAAGAGAAGATAATTAGAACGCTGCTCAGAGAACTTCATTCAAAACTCAAATAATGAAAAAAAACTCTACTTATACAGAGAATTTTAAAAAGACTTCATTTAAATAAAGAGAATGACTTACAAACACTGAGCCCCAGCAAATGAAGATTTATCGTGGACTTCCACTGATAAGAGCACCCAGCTTGATTAAGAAGTGTGCTAATTGACACATGTAAGTTCATAAGAGATAAATGGTGCTTCATTTGTCGAACACAGGGGCTGCGTTGTTTTGCACAGACAGACTAAGTTCCCTGTTGCGAAGAATCCTGTCAGATTAAATCAACCTGCAAATATATAATTGTAACATCTTGTTCTCATTGGTACAGTATGTGCCACTATAGTCATTATCTCAAAGCTCTCTCACTCTGAGGAGCATCAGTGTTTAATTATACTCTTTTATGAGACCTCATTTGTGGACATCATCCCCTCTCCGAGTTGGCTTTGCTGAGGGAAAGTAGGTCATTATTTTCAAGACTTTCCCCAGTAAGCCTCACCGCAGTGTCCTTTTAAAGAGAGCATCTTGTGAATCCAAAAACCCCATATTCCTGCTTCAAATTATTTTGTAAAAGCAAAAGAAGTTTGACCGCTTTGCCACATAATACAACTGCATATTTATTTTAATTAATCATTTTTACAAACACTCTCCCTACCCACATCCTTTAATCTGCTTTCTGTCTCTGCAGATTTCTTATGTCTAGTTCTGCTTCAAGTTCTTTAGCTGCAAGTTGACAGATGAGCTCATTTCTCAATTCCTGCAGGCCCTCACTGTCCCCAACTCCAACCGAGAGAAGATGGGAAGTTGACAGTTTTGTGGTCTGTTAAGTTTAGCAGATAGGTCATATTCTTCATAACGAATGGGGACAAGCAGTAGTTTATGTCCGTATTTCAGAAAATAAGCTATGGTTTTTAATAATTTGAAAATAATGTCCGATAAGCCGTGTGAGGAAAGGAATTAAAGTCAACACATGAGGTGAGAGTTGCTCAAGACCAGGGGTTGGTAAACTCCAGCCTGTTGGCCAAACCCAGCACTCTGCCTATTTTAGTAAATATATTTTTTGTTGGAGCACTGCCTTCTTCATTTGTTTATATATTCTCTATGGCAATTTTCATGCTACAACAGCAGCGTTGAGTAGCTGTAACAGAGACAGTATGGCCTGCAAAGTATATAATATTTACTGGTCCTTTATAGAAAAAATTTCCTGTTCCATGCTAAAGACTGTAAAATTTAGAAAGTTAAAAAAGAAAAGAAATTTACTCGAGTTGGCAGATTTTGACAGCACTGAAAGACTTTTTCAGAATTAAATTCAAGCATGCTATTTTCAACATAAAAATGAGACATGGTGACTAGTATTTTTGTTCCTTAGAATTCCATAAATGCTGTCGTATTTCTATTAAACTTTTCCTAATGAGAATCCATCCACCAATGCCAAGTTAAACATTGCTTAAATACAACGTAGGAAATAAAGAAATATATAAGCATCTTTTCTAGAAATTATGATTTTTCTCATATGTATTTTTCTTTTGAAAGCCCCAAAGTAATCCAAAGTAACCATCATGTAACCCACGGGATACTTACCATTAATTATGATTTACTTATAAAGGCCCTCTGTTATGTGAACAAGAGCTCAGTATGTAGAATGGCAGCTTGATTTTCCTTCTCTTGACATCTGTTAAAAATGAGCTATGATATCATCAATCATATTAACTGTGGTATTGTGCTATTCCTTGGGTGTTCCCAGGTTTCATCTGACAAATTTTTCTAAGATTCAAACCATAAGCACTTCCTCCAGAAACTTTAATGAGAGGTACAGTTATAAATCCAGGGGACGGTAATTGTTTAAAATTATGAAATGCATATCTCTGTGCCCCCTCTTTCCCCATTCACAAAATCAATTCCTTATAAAAATTTCCGACAAATTTGGGAAACCAGTAGGATCATTGGAAGCTGAAAATTTAAAGAAATATAGGTTCACTTACCCAGAACTGATGAAGAAAGGAATTTTGAGAGTAATATTAAATTAGTTCTAAAAGGATATAAAACAGTGTAAGAAAATATGACTTATCATGAATTTGACCCAAATATAATAATCTGTACAGTAATAACTAAGGATAATTAAGCATGAAGATGTTTATCACTTTGAGAATAATGAAGCATTATACTGAAAATTTCAAGTAGTATTCATTTACACATTAAGGAACACAAAGAAAAGTTTTATTTAAAACCATCACTTTAATAGGAAAATAGTACATCATTACCTCATACCAAGAATATTTCCATTTCTTTTTGGATATCTGTATACAACCTAAGAGTTTTGAACCTAACTGTTAGTGTTGCATTTTTCTTATACCTTCTTAAAGTATTGCTCATTGCAAGAAAAGTACTCTGAGACTTTGGCAAGAGCTTTGTGCAGGAGACTAGCTGTTTTATCACCACACTCATATCTACTTCTTCCTGAGCAAGATGCAGACACCCTAGCAATCATGCATGTCCAGCCATATGGTTGTGTTCTGGTTGGTTGAATATGAATGGATAGAAGTGGTGTGAATGTTTCCTGGCTGGGCCCATCAAAATCTCCCACGTGCAATTCTCTAGCTCTTCCCTATTCCATGGGACCTTGAAAACCATGTGATGAATGTGATGGAACCACGAGATAGAATGGGAACAGGTCCCTGAATCTTGATGAGAGTCACCACCAATCAAGGATACCCATTACAGACTTAGGTGAGCAAGCAATATGCCATGATTATTTAGGCATTTATTTATTAGAACAGCTGGAGTTACCTTAATTAATACAAGCCTGATCTACTTTAGATGTGATTCTGAATTATTTTTTTAAGTCTGGATATTAGTAGTAGATTTATAGAAATTTTGGAACAAAGGTATTTCTAAATAATTTCCACAAAGTAACTCAAGTCAGTAAAAAACCCATTTCCCTATAACTTACTAGGTAGCTTTGATATAAGGAATTTGGGTAGTTTAAGAATAAAAATAAAGAAATAAAACAAAGCATAGGGACTCATTTATATGACCACTTACATCATCTTTCCATGGGAAATATGTTGGAAGAAATTCTAGGTAATTGCAGGCACTGCGTCTATGAGTCTCATAATTTCATTGAAGCTTACTTCTTATGTGCAGACTACAGAAGGGAATTGACTTCCAAAGGTATGATTTCCAATTCTATATAAATTTTGCATCACAGTTAACCCCTAATAAATGGCCTGCTTTGCATAGAGGTAGTGGCCATGAGGAAAAAGGAAGAAAAATTAGTAAATATTCACCAGTAACTCAGATTCTGTGATCCAGCCCACTGTTCTGCTGTTCATGGAGAATGCACTTTCCTGGACACCTCAGCATCCTTTTTTGTTTTCTCTGCAAGCACCCAAGAAGTAGTCAGGGAAAGAAATCAAAGTCATGTAGGAAAAAAAAAGTAAAACTCAGGAAATTTAGATTGGCATTGTGCAAAAAAGTAACAGTGTCTTACTATACCCTATGATCCCTTGGTGCATTTGAAATAGAATTATCCTATGTTTTAAATAACTTTTAAGGTGATGCTAGACCACAGGCTTCGTACTTGGAGAATGCCCTCTCCATTCCTGCCGTTTTTTTCCCGGGATTCATGTTTGTACAGGGTGGCTCTACTCCTCATCATAGCACATTGGATCAGTTGGGCAAATAAGATTCTCCAGAAATTCTTGGCTGTAGATACAGCAGTCTGAGTAAGCCTCAACCCATTACTAGAAATAGTGCTGTGCAGACTGCAGTGTCCAAAATGCACGCAGTAGCAGCCATCAGAGGAGAATGCTTCAGACTTAGAAATGACAGAACCCAAGCAGGAGAGAAAAAGAGAGAGAGAGAAGGGAAAGGGAGAGAGGAGAAATCTAGATTATCTGTTCTAGACTTTCTTCTGGATTGGCAAATTAACCATGGAGCTTTTATCACTTTGAGAACAATGAAGTATTAAACTAATAATATCTGGTAGTATTCATTTATTCATTAAGGAACAGTAAAGAAAACAGTTTTATTTAAAACAATGACTCTGATAGGAAAATAGTACAGTATTTCCTCACACCTAGACTTTTTCTTTTCTCTCTTTGGATATTGTATTAGTTTGCTAAAGCTGCCACAATGCAACATACCAGAAATGGAATAGCTTTTTTTTTTTCCCCACATGGGCAGGCACCAGGAATTGAACCTGGGTCTCCAGCACAGCAGGTGAGAACTCTGCCACTGAGCCATCACTGCCTGCCCTGGAAAGCTTTTATAAAAGGAATTTATTAAGTTTTAAGTTTACAGTTCTAAGACTGCAAATGTCCAAATTAAGGTACCAGCAGAGGTTACCCTCACTCAGAAAAGGCTGATGCCATCCAGAACATCTTTGTCAGCTGGAAAGGCACATGGCTGGTATCTGCTGCTCCCTTGCCCCTGAGCTCCGTGGCTTTCAGCCTCTGTTTCCTGTGGGGTTTCCTCACTTGACTTCTCCAGGACTGGGTTTCATCTCTTGGCTTCCCTTGGCATTTCCCAGGTTCTCATGAGAAGGCACATGGTGATGTCTGCTGGGCAGACCCTGCATCTCCAAACATCTGGACCTTATGTTAGCTATGTAGCAACTGTTCTTCAAGCCTCTGTCAGCTTTGAGCTCTTTCCAAAATGCATCCCCTTTTAAAGGACTCCAGTAAACTAATCAAGACACACCTTAAATGGGTGGAGTCACACCTCCATCTACTCAAAAGGCCACACACAATTGGACGCATCATACCTCCATGGAAGTAATCCAATCAAAAGGTCATGGCCACAGCTGGGTGTGTCACATTTCCATGGAAACAAACCAATTAAAGTTTCCACCCCACAGTATTGAATCAGGATTAAAAGGAACATGGCTGCCCCCCACAAGATTGGATCAGAAAAAGGGGCATGGCTTTTCTAGGGTACATAACAACTTCAAACTGACACAGATGTCTATCTATAACCTAAGAGTTTTGAACCTAACTTGCAATTCAATGTTAAAGTGGTTTTTCTTTTTTTTGTCTTTTTAAGTTACTTAATACTTTATTTGGATTAGAAACAACCAAATAGCATAAAGAGTGTTTTGTCGTAATAACTTAGCAAAATATTTATTTCAGTTGCAAGGAAAGTACTATGAGAGATTTCTATTTGTTTCTGGATTGGCCCCAAATAAAGGTGCAAATGAATACCATGTTCAAGGCTCTCTAGTACAGGCCTGCTCTGGCTAGTATAAAACTCTCCATTTTGCCTTAATGTGTCTTCCTCTTTCAATTACTCCCCCCATCTCTGCATAATACTTTCCCTCTGCTTCACTAATTTTTCAGCAAGTCATTTCCTACTTATCTGTAAAGATCTGTTATAAACTCTGTGAAGCTTTATCAAATTCTGTCAGATAAAGTTAGTCATTTCTACACCTGTGTTTTCATAGTACTTTCTACATTCCTGAATTAAAACTATTTGCTTATGCAACTCTCACCCATCAAACAGGGAGAACTTGTGGGTAGGACGTTCTTTAAATTTCTAGCATCTAGCAGTGTCTGACACGTAATAGGTGCTCAATAAATATTCATTAGCTGAATGAATCAGTGAAGCCAGTTTCGTTGGTGTTATTTCTTCAGTGATGTCTTAAAACACCAAGGATACTCCAAAAATGCTGTGGGAACCCTCAGCCTTTTGAAGAGAAACTTTTCCTTCTAAGAGAAAGGTCCTTGCCCTCTGCCCACAATCATCTTGAGGTAGGATCCTTCTAGAATACTTGTCTTTCAATTACACAATTTTTTTTCATAAGAATTGACAATCCTTCCTAAAGTGAGGGATCATTAGCAAATGAAGCCTTTATGCTCCAAATATCACTCCGAAAGTGAGTTTACACCTAGAAAATTATACAGAAAGATTAATTTGAAAAGCTTCAAAAACTATATTATTTAAAATTAATAACAGAAGATACCTACTTTATTGTTCATATTAACAATAGTTAAACCATGAAACCTCAAACTGCTTTGAAGAAAAGTATGAATCATAAGACAAAATTTTTAGAGGTCCATGTAGGTCTAAAACATATTAGTAGAACAGTGAGTGAAACAATTTACATGTTCTAAGTCTCAACAACACTAACTTTCTCTATATCACATTGGAAACCAGATTTCCAGTCTCACTACTTCTAATTCAGGGAGGAAATAGTTACCTAAAAACCCATACATAGCACATGGGCTTCTGTTTTACTTTTGTTTTGAAGAGGCATGAGCTGTTAGTGCAATAGATTTTTAAATAACTTCAGAAGAAAAAAAAGAACAAAAGCAAAGTTTTGTGTTTGTGTTTATGTCTGTTTCTCTCTGTATGTGTATATATATGCAAATTACACGCATGTAATGCATATGTAAAAAATATGTAGAATATGTATGTATATATATTATATTCACATGTATTTATTATTAATTTTTCAATCTGAAAGGGCTGTTCTGAGCTTTTCCCCCAACCTTTCATAAGGTGCAGTTTCATCAAGCCATATCATGTGACTCTCCAGGATCACTGACGGATCTGACTCATCGTCTGGGAATTTTAAATAGACATGTGCTTCCATGAGAGTTAATGCTTAAAAACAAACATGCACACACACTGGCGGTGAAAGAGAGAAAGAAGCAACAACAAGAAAGAAAAGCAAGTGAAACCTTTGCTTGGCATAAACATTCAGATCAGACACTGACCATTTGATAGTTCTCGGTTAATTACCAGGTGGAATTACCTTTAGAGCGAAGGTGGTGGCTCAGTGCTCAGGAGGCAAAGGCAGTAAATCTACAGTTTATATTGTTATGTCAGCCAGTTTGGATTAAACAGTGAAAAAAAAAAAAAAAAACTCCCCCTGAAATAGTTGACCCTGATTCCCCTTTACATAGGAAGTTTCCCTAAAATCAAGGGTTGTCTGCCCACTAGTGGTGAAATGGCAGGGCTTGTGCCGAGGCAGTCCCTAGAGAATTTGATGCCAAATTCTATCAGGATCAGTGTGAAGATGGCGAAGCTTACCCAAACTGATTTTTTTAGCAAGGATTTGGAATCTGTCATCTACAGCTCTAGCAGAGAAGTCAGTAAAAATAACATGGGGTAAGGCAATTTTCAAGAAAAGTTTCCATTTGCAAAATTTAGTTAAAACTCTTAATGATGAGTAAGCATTGAAATAGGTATTGAAATTTCTCATCTATTACCAAACAATCAGCTGTGTTAACAATATCCACTAAAAAGCTTGTAACTTTCTTCTCTCTCCTCCTAGATCTCCATAAAATCCCACACTGATATTTTCCTGTTTGAAAATCTACTGAATGTTTTTCCATTGCCATTGAAATAATTGTGAAAAACTTTAAGGTGAAATAAAAACTCTTTCATCAATTTGACCCAAATTATGTTTTCATCATTAACTTTAGCAAGTCCCTAAACGAAATCTGTATTCTGGTTCAACTCAAACACTGGTCTCAGCAGAATTTTGGCACTTTGTCCTCCATGCTTTATTTGTGACTGCCAACCTGAAGTACCCATCATGTTCTAATATCTACCTATAAAAATATACAAATCCTATATGACTGTCAAACTCTACTTATCCTCAGTCCCTATGAGTAGCGTGTTCTATTTTTATGGAATTTGCCATAGTCTACTTTCATTGCCATATTTGTATCTCAAACAATCAGATAGATATATGCTTCTTGATAAGAACTATATCATATGCTATTTTTACCTTCATCATGTTCAGCAAAGTTATTTCCCTTGCAATAAGGGGTCTACAAATGTTTGTTTGAAATAAAATACAGAAATAAATCAATGATTTAAATTTTAAGTAGAGACTCAAATCTAACACAGTTTTGTTGTGGTCCAAGGCAGTAGCACCTTGGCAAAGCTACTCCTCTATGGGTTATGTTTTCTCTAGTTTTCTCTAATGCAAGAGCTTAGTCTTGTATTTTGGGTAGGAGGCCATTGGATGGCATATTGACTTCCAGGGAAAATATAGATTTTCTCCAACCTTCGCATGAGTATTAGAGTTCGTGAAATGCAAATTAATAGTCTCAATTTTAATATACTTTGAAATAAAAATGTGATCCTATTAATAGCCTTGAAAAACAAGTCATCTGTCATAAATGTTAATAAATTGGATATTTCTCTTTCTAATTTGCAATTCTTAGCTCCTCTAACCACTCAAATTTGATATCTCAAAGACTAACGCAAAGAGTACATTGGTTTCATCCATGTACTCGCTTAACATTTTACAAAATGCTTCTTCCTATAGTTTCTCTTTAGTTTCATTTTCCTAATTCTTCAAAATAAATAACTTGTCAACTTCGGTTCATTCCAGTATGCTTCTTTCCTCGATTAAAGAAAGATTTAACTCATTAACTAACCAAGTGAAACATTTCTAAAGCATTTTGTCTTTCTCTTTAAAATGACTTTCTCTTGCTCACAATATAGGGCAACAAAAGGATTATATTCAGAAAATTCATATAATTTGGTTCTTTCCAAATATATGGTGATATATTTCTATTTTTTTTTTTTGTTCTTTGTCTATGTATTTAATGATGGAAATTATCTGAAGGTTGTGGCTCACCTATTCCTTTCCCTTAACATCAGTTCTGTCAAGGACAAGTCATTGTGATCTACCTGGAAACTGAGGTTGCCCCCCAAAATCCCGTCAGGTAAAACATATCTTGTCAGCTTCTTTAGAAGCTATTCATTAGGAGAGTTTAAAGTTTCAAAATGCAAACTTGGATCAAAACAATTACTTTAGTTTAATTATACTGCCCCAAATAAATTCATTAGAAAATACATAAAAATGCAGAAAATTTTTATTTTTAAAAATGAATAGTAATTTGTTTATAAATACTTGATAGTAATTAAAACTATCAAGCTAGGAACTGGAAGAATTGAGCCATTATACTTTTTAATTCCTTCTCCTCAAAATATCATCAGAAATCATAGTTTAGACACATGAGAAAAGAAATATAATGGGGGAGCTGGAGGTCAGAGATTAACTGGTACATTGTATCGCTTAACTCTGAAGAACTCATCATAATATCATTAGAAAACAGTGATTCATTAAACATTTATTGAGCACCCTGTATGTTTCAGGTACTGTGAGAGGCATTGGTGAAAAAATGTGGGATACATCTTCTGTACTGTCCATCATGAATTACAGTTTTGATTTTTGCAGACTGACAGGTGTTTTACATATATCTTTGTTAAAATATCAACTGTGATCATAAGGCATTTAGCCACTACATGCAATGCACTGTTTTTCAAATCATTACCTTCTTAGCTATTTACTTATTGATTTGATCAGTTTTCATGGAGAAACTGCATACCAATGGAAAAGAAAACGAAAAAACAAAAACACTGAATTCATTGGTATACAACTTGGCATTGATAATTGGTTTGTATGTTGGCCATTATTCATCCCTTAGAGTGGGATAGGTTAGTTAGGAAAATATAAAAACAAAGTGATAAATAACAAAAATGACAATGTAAGAAAAAAGCATAATGGTTTTCTATGATATTAATGTATAAAAAATATCTAATCTTTCTAGCTCATTGGTGGCTTAGGAAAGTGAAAACAATTTACAAGCTATCATATTTCAGAAATATTTTATTAAGCCATCTATCTTAACAGGTTAGGATCACAAAGGACATAGTATGCTCTGCAAAGATATTCATTAAAGCTTTTATCCCTCCAATCTACAAATTAAAACAATGTGCTCCAGTAGAAAAAAAACATAAGTGTAGATTAGGGCTATTCACAATGAGTATAGTATCCCAAGGCAAGAAGTTAAGATAAAAACTATTTTGCCTTTTTTGGGAAAAAGGTACGGAAACCGGTAGGGTCCCATTATCACCAATGGTGTATAGTTTCCTTTTTTTTTTTTAAACACGTAGGCAGACACCAGGAATCGACCCTGGGTCTTCGGCATGGCAGGTGAGAATTCTGCCTCTGAGCCACTGTAGTACCGTCCTATACTTTTCCTTTTAAAGTCAATTCTTATATGAGATTGTTGGTTCACCTGCAGGTAAAATCAGTTACTGTGGCAGTTGTGGAATGGAATATTACAGACATGTTTTTTGATTTTATATAATTCCCATTTTGTTCTGGCAACATGAGATAGATTTCCAAGGAAGAACTAGAAAATAATTTTAAATTTGTTAATTTGTTGATTTTGTTATATGGCAGTGAGAATTTCTTAACTTCAGGGAAAAATCATGAAATTATAGGGGTGAAAGAGAATTTGCCAGTTATTTAATCTAATCACATTTTAGAAATGAGGAAATTAGGGACCATAGAGTTTCAGTGACTTGTCCAAGATCATATAACTAATTACATTTTTAAAAACCACTGGCAGAACAGATTTCTTTTGTGTCATAATTTAATAGTCTTTCCATAACACCATTTCTTCCCTGCTATTTTGGTGGTAATGATGCTGTGTGCTTGAGTTTTCATGTGAACGGCTTGATGTATTATTCTATGACATTTCATTGATTACTATACCATAAGGTCTCTAACTTCTAGATCAAATCCAATTGCAATTTCTCCAAAATCTTTAATGACTGATGATAGTTCCTAGGATAAAGGTGAGTTGGTGGGTTAAAGAGTTAGGGAAAAGCTACCATGCCACTGGAAGAAACTTTGCTACATAGCCAAATTCGCACTCATAAAAGATATAGGAAAATTCTTAAAGTAAAAAAGTATTGTGAATTATTACAAATTTCATACCTTCCTGTAAATACTTCCAGATGCTAATACTAAGCACAAATGACCATAGATGCATAAATGGGAGAAGGAGTCTCCCTTTCTTTCTAGTCAGATTTTTTTAATTCACCCATTGAGAATATATTATTTCTTTTTCCAAAAAAATAATTGGAGTACTGGCTTCAAGGGCAAGATGGTGGCATAGTGAGTTGTGGAATTTAATTCGTCCTCCGGGGCAGCTAGAAAATACCCAGGAATGGTAGAGAACAACTGCTGGGGGAACATCAGTGACTGGACAAGCAGTGTACACCAGTCTGGACCAAGTGCAATGGCTGAGTTTATGTGAAGAACTGTAAGCCCTCCAAGCCACAGAGACCTGCACCCTTCCCCCATGGACTTGGCAGGCTGGTTCCCCAAGGGGAAAGGAAACAGACTTTACTAGCAGCAAGGGCTTAGCTCAACCAAACTCCAATTACAGAATTAATCAACAAATTCTGACTACTAAAAACAGCCCCCCACCCCCACCCCGTACAGATAAACCTGAAATAAGCCCTAAGGAATTAGGAGTTTTTCCCCTGGTAGAGATGGGGGTAGGGCTGATGGAAACCAAACCAAACCAAACCAAACAGAGGCTTTTTTAGTTGGACAGCATGAAATACTGGAGAAGGACTGGACCCAAGTAAAGGGGGCACATACAGTCTAGAGATACATAGAGCCACGTACCAAGTTGAGCTTTTGATTGACAAACCTGAGGATCAGGGGTCTGGCTTTGAGAAGGCATTTTGCTTTTTTTTTACTTCTTAAATAGCTCATTAGATAGAATTGGAAGCACTCTCAAGCTCCAGCACTGCTACAGGCAAGGGCAGAAATAAGCTTGTCTGAGAGACAAAGTAACTAGTCAGATGAAAGGGGTTAATTCCCTAAAGGGTGTATCTTCTCCAAGAATAGGGGACAGGGCCCAGCTCAAGTGGAATCCCTCTTTTAAGGAATTCAGGCCCCAGGGACTGGAAAACAAAAGCAATCAAAGCCAACCTAGTTTACCTCACCTCTGTCTCAACCACACCCCGGGGAGGAAGAGTCCTCCCTGGACTTGTTTTGATTTTTGATGAGATTTTCCACATCTGTTTGAAAACCTTGAATTAGTTGTTTCAACTCTTGTATCGCATTGGAAGTGTTGGTTTGTTCCTTTGACTGGGCCATATCTTCAATTTTCCTAGTATGACTGGTTATTTTTTGATGGCATATAAGCATTTCATTTCCTTAATTACTTTATTCTGGAGGCTGTTTCCATTCTTTTATGTAAGGTTTTCTTGTTGGATAGCTTTGTTCTCTATCTGTCCTTTGACATTTAGTTCAATTTGTTCTAGACCTCTAGCATAGGTTCTTTTTAACTGATCAGAATTTTTCAGTTCTTGTTTCTTTGTTTCTTGCCCTGACTATATCAAGCCTTTTTTTTTTTTTTTTAGGAGAGTCTCCTCAGGTATTATAGACCCAATTGGATTTTCTCAGAATAGACAGGCCCACATCTCAGAAGGAAAGAGTAGCCAGCATTAGTTTTCTCTGAGGGTGAGACACAGTATGTTGTCTGATGAGTGACCAAATAAGTTGTGGTATATACATATTATTATGCAGCTGTAAGACAGAATAACGTCATGAAGCATTTAACAACATGGACGAAGCTTGAGGACATTATGCAGAGTGAAATTAGCCAGAAACAAAAGGACAAATACAATAGTATCACTAATATTGACTAACATTAATGAGTGAACTTTGAGAGTTGAAGTTAATACGGGTTGTCAGGAGATAGAAACAGGGTAGAGATTGGGCATTTGATGCTTAAGGGATGCAGATTGTGCAACAGGACTGATTGTAAAAATTCAGAAATGGATAGCACCATAATGCCTGATGGTAGCACAATAATGTAAGTACACTGAATGAAGCTGAATGTGGGTACAATTGAGAAATAGGGGCTCAGGGCACATATGAAACCAGAAAGAAAGATAGAGGATAAAGACTGAAATGGTATAATTTAGGCATGCCTAGAGTGAACAGTGATGGTTATTAAATATACGAATAAAAATGATTTTGCATGAGGGAGAACAAATGATTGTCAACATTATAAGGTGTTGAAAATGGATGGTAAACAGGAAAAAGTACGATCAATTCAAGCTAGGGTCTATACTTAACTATAGCATTGTAATGTGCTTCCACTGCATTCAGTGGAACAAAGGCACTATGCCAAAACTAAATGTCAACATGTTGGGGGCATGGGGAAGGGGTATGGATTCTTTGTGGAAGAAAAGTCTTCATATAGATTATGGTGGTGAAGGCATGTCTATTTACTTAGGTTTGATTGTATAATATGTGAATAAAACTGCTTAAAAATGAACAGAGAGAAAGAGTGCTAGAAAAAGATACAGAGACATACCTGTTCACTGTTGGCGGGAAACTGAGAGGTGCAGCCCCTTGGAGGGCACTGTGTGGTTCCGCAGGAGATTAGTGGTGGAATTGCCATATGATCCTGCAACCCCATTGCTCAGTTTGAACCTGGAAGAACTGAGTGTAGGGATGTGAATGGAAATTCGTCCACTGCTGTTTATGGCGGCAGTGCTCCCAATCCACAATGGATGGTGGCAGCCTAAGGGTACAAAGACTGAGGAATGGAAGATGGAACTGTGAGGTGTACATACAATGGACTACTGAGTGGCCCAAAGAAGGACTAAAGTTGTGAGGCATGCAATTTAAGGAATCTATGTTGAATGAAATGTCAGAAACAAAAAGACAAATTTTATCAGGTGTCACTCATATAGATTAACTGTAATAGAAAACTCGGTGAATTAAAGTCAAGAGCATGGGTTATCAGGTTGGGGCCTATTGTAAAGGGTCCTAGATTGTGAACTCCTACAGCAGTAGGAGTTGTAACTGTTACTTCTAAATTCTGAGATACTGAGCTGTTTGGATAAAACCTGATCATTCCCAGAAACTTTGGGTATTTATGTGACACCTGAGACTCAGAGTTAGAGTTCTGAAGCTATGAAAGTCAGCAGTACCCCATACAGGAACTGTTTAAAAAGTTGAAAAAGGGATCAGACTTCAATTGGAGATATGAATGAAGCTGATCTGGACAGGACTGGGGTAGATCATAATACAGGGTAAAGGATAATATCGTCCATATTTTAAAACTTTAACTTCTATGGGAGACCACAAGGAGAAGTGCTTATTTGGTGCAAAATCTATATTTTGGGTAGTATATTACCTAATTTAATTTTTATGGTCCGATTGATTGAACACCATAAGTACATGGAATCTTGAAAAAGGCGTGGAATCTTGTTGGTTTGTCCAGGTTAGTGTAATGCCCTGATATATCCCAGAGTAATTTGAGTAGTAAATAGAAAATTATTTGCAAGTGAATAGAGAAATTATTTATTTCCAAGAATAAATTCTTGGGGGAATGGGGAGAAAGGTGGAAATATTCAACTTCCCCATTTGGAGAATTCCTGATATTCTTGCAAGCAGTGGGAACAACCAAAATAATAGGCTGTGCCTTCTATTCCTGGGGTTTGTACCTATGCAACTTATTCCTGAAAGGGATAGGCTAAGTCTACTTATAATTATGACAAAGAGTCACCCCCCAGAGAACCTCTTTTGTTACTCCTATGTGACTTCTCTCTCTCTAAGCCATATTGGCAGGCGAACTCACTCTCCTCCCCCCTACATGGGACATGACTCTCCAGGGGTGTAAATCTCCCTGTCAACATGGGACAGAACTCTCTGGATAAGCCGGGACTCGGCATCATGGAATTGAAAAAACCTTCTTGACCAAAAGGGGAAGGAGAGAAATGAGACAAAATAAGGTTTCAGTGGCTGAGAGATTTCAGAGTTGAAGGTTATCCTGCAGATTATTCATGTGCATTATATAGATTCCCTTTTTAGTTTATGGTATATTGGAGAGCCTGCAGGGAAGTACCTGAAACTGTTGAGCTGTGTTCTAGCAGCCTTGATTCCTGAAAATAGTAAGATTCAGCTTTTACAAAGTGACTGTGTGATTGTGAAAACCTTGTGTCTGATGCTTCTTTTATCCAGGGTATGGAAAGGTGAGTAAAAAAAATATGGATAAAAATTTTTTAAAATTGTCATTTACTCTTTCTTTCTGAGTATGAAAGTAATACATACTATCTGTAAAGGTGTTGAAAAACTGAAGAAAAAAGAATAAAAATCACCTTTAATCACACTGCCCAAGAATAAACACATTCTAATGTTATATATTTTTATTGTTTTGGGATATTCATACCATCTGTATACATTTTTTTCTCTAAATAGGGCAAAATAATTCTCAGAGAGTTCAAATTAAGTAAGTGTTTACATTAATTTCATCAACATTTCTTCATTCAAGGGGTAAAGGTATAGACAATAACTATCCTAAAGAAAAGTTCAAAACCTAGTATTGAGATAAGGCCAGCATATCTAGGATTTTATATTTTGTTCTAGTAAAAGAAAAAAAAAAAGAACCTTTCTTTATAGCCAGCAGTTTGCTTCAAAAAGGAAATGGGTAAGCTGTCAAAAACAGAAACTTAACTTACTAATAAACAAACTTCTAGACAAGAAAAAAAGGAAATGGGAAATTTCAGGCGTACTAAAAGCAGTGTACTTAATTTTAAAGTGCTGTTGAGGAGCCACTCCCTGATTTAGGCTTAATGACTGCTTTTTAAAATATTTACTGGACAGATTCTCAGTCATCCAAGACGTTTTTTGCATACTGGTTATTAACAAAGTTTGCCAATAGCAAGGTGCGTCGTGTATTTAGATTAGCTACTCAATTCAGAGTATTAACTGAGAGAGATGCTTTCACACACCTTTTCTTAGGCAGTCCAAATGACTTTCATTGGCTGAAATCCAGTCATTTTACCTCAAATAATCTTTGCACTCCTTAGACCTTATATCAGACAGACTACAGTTTGCTTCAAGATATACAAGATACCTTTTGAAACAGTACAATCTAATTGAAACTGTATTGAATCTCTTTATTCTAGGCAGCCTTTATTACAATACCCATTCTAACATATACCTTATTTTTTTCCCAGTTGTGAAGCATGAAGTAAAATCATACCTTTAGCTTTCCAGTGTTTTAGATCATTCAAATTATCAATACATTTAAAATACTTCATAAGGAAATGAAAATTAAAAATTTCAGAACACATATTTTTGACCCTTAAAGCTGCTATTATGGGGAAATGAAGGACTAATTCATACTGTTCTGAATATTAATATATAGTTCACTCATAGTATAAAGAGCTGCATTTTTTTTCCTCTGAGAGAAGTCTTCATTAAAACAATTAACTTAGGCCCTTTCTTACTTCCTCTATGCAAAACAGAATGCTGAAATCACCAATTATCAGTGTTTATTTAATATCATAGAACTTCAACTTCAGAATTGGGTTTTATTAGCACTCGTCCCATTCTTTTTTGTAATACCTTCTAGTTGACATCATGCTCTCCAGAAAGCCAATTCCCTCTCATCAAATCTTACTTCTATCCCATTTCCTAAAAAAGGAAATTAACCCTTTTTGTTTATTTGTTTTGATATTGTTTTTTGCACAAGAAATGTAAATAAATTATCACTATAAAATATCCAAACATCACAGAGCACTTAGAAAAAACTGTAGAAATAAGTCTGACACCGACCACGTGCCATTTTCTCAGATAAACCCAGTTAATAATCCAGGGTGATGCTTCTTGTTTGTTTTTTTCTATTCATCAGTGTGTATATATCTATATATATCACTTTATACATAATATATATGTATATATATCACTTTATAAATAAATAAAATTATAATACACCCATTATTCTGTGACATGCTTTTACATTTTACAGTGCATTTTTGCAATATTACATAAGTCTACCTTTTTCTTTTCAGTTGCTACATGGCATTCTATAATAATGGATAGTTGATATTTTATTTGACATTCGCTTCTTGATGCACCTTTAGTTCTTTTCTAATTTTTCAGTAGTTTAAATAAATCACACCTATGTACATATATCATCATGGACATGCGCAGGAATTTTTTGCAAAATAATCCTTGGAGTAGAATTCTGGATCACATCACATATATTCACATTTTTGCAACTACTAATACATTACTCTCAAATGATTTTGCATATCCACCACCATTTTATAACAGGACCCCTTTTTTTAAATATCTTAACCAAAGCTGAATATCATGGTATCAGTCAGGGTTCAGTCAAGATAATAGAAATTGTTCTGTCAGGATAATAGAAACCATGCAAGTTATTTAAAAAGATAAAATAGTATATTTTAAAAACTGGTTAAACAAGTGTTGGAAGACTTAAGAAAGACAAAATAAGGAACAGTGAGTGAGAGCTGGTCATTACAGGAAGCAGCTACCATTCCTTTTTTTTTTTTAACGGTTCACTGCTTGTGCAGTGTAGTTACATAGATTTTTTCTTTAAACCTTTATTCTGTTGCCATATATACAATGTAACATTTTCCCTTTTTTAGTCATATTCTGATATATATTTTAGTGCTGTTAATTGCATTCACAATGTTGTGCTTCCATTACCAAAACATTTCTATAATTCCAAATAGGAATCCTGTACATTTTAAGCCTTAATTTTCCATTCCTTATACCCATACCATCTTCCTGATAATCTACATTCTAGATTCTGACTATGAGCCTGTTTATTCTAATTGTTTCAAATCAGTGAGATCATAAATATTTGTCCTTTTGTACCTGACTTATTTTATTCACCACAAGGGACTTCGTTCCTTTTGATAGCTGATGAATATTCCATTGTTACCATTCCTTTTTAATTGTAAGGAAAGAAAGGGAATAAGTTGGGATCACTATCAGTTAGTGAACATGGAATAGGGATCCTATAGATCTAGAGACCAGACTGTTAGGGAAGGGATGCCTGATCAGTTGATGGTAGAATATAAACATCCCAGAGGAGGAACTGAAGAGCTGGGAATATCTGGAGAAAAACTGGAAGGAACCAATGGCCATACTGGAATCAACTGCCATTTCCAAGATGAAAAATTATAGTTGGAGTGATTTAGAAAAGAACAGGAAACAGGAAGGAGCAAATCTATCTGGGAAGAGTAGTTAAAACTGAAAGAAGCTTTGCAGGATCCAATTCATGTGTGAATTCAAATGAACTGTACAAAGTAGGAAGATGTGGGAGCATTTTGAGCTCTATAAAATCTCAAAACTAATAAATTAAATCTGTCTTCCAATATAACTCCCCACATGAAGAAGCTTCTAGGAATTTATCCAGTTTGAGTAGGTTATGGACAACTGGGGGCAAGGAGATGATCATGATCAGGGTTTGGCTAACTTTTTTTATCAAGGGCCAGACAGTAAAAATTTTAGTTTTTGCTAATCAGAGAGTCTCTGTTACAACTACTAGTTGTCTGCAACTGCAACATGAAAGCAGCTCTAGACAATACCTAAACCAATGGCTATGCTATGTTCCAATAAAACTTTATTTAAAAAATAGGCAATGGGCCAGATTTGGACCATTGGTAAACATGCTGGAAGGGAATGGGTGAGGCAGTTCTTAGGAAGCATAAAGACACCTATTCATGAATTTTCAAAACAACAGAAGATGGACATCTAAAGTAGTGAAGATAATTTACTTGGCCCACTACTCCCTTGTAAAAGTACAAAAAAAAGTAATTTCACTTAAAGAGAAGAAAAGGCAGCAGAAAATGAGTGGGATTGAATCCTAATAAAATTTATTGCAACACAGTGATATCAGAGTATAGATTAATATGCCTATAAACAATGAAATCACACAGAATGGTATTTCCAGAAAACACATGAAAACTGTAACCTCATATTTCAAAATGAACTAAGAGCAACTCACTATAATAAAAGCAAATATGTTAGAATTTGAAAAACTGGTTGAAGTAAAGGAATATTTGAAAAGATATATGATAATATTAAAAAACAAAGGATTAGAATTTAGAGAAGACTGTTGTGAAATAAAGACCAAATTAAAAGAAGCATGAGAGAATAAACACAATAGTTAATGCACAAACAAAAACATAACGTAAAGAAGAGCATTTTTAGAAATCAAGAAGAAATATAAGTGTAAAAGAATTTTAGAGAAAATGATAGCTGTAGATAATAGGCAAGGAAGATAAATAGATATGTAAGTGTTCCTGAAAAAGAAAATCAAAGCAATAGAATGGAACAAATACTGAAAAGTATGATTTACACAAATGTTCCTGCAATGAAGGCAACCTAAGAATATATATTGAAAGGAGCACTGTGTTTCTTTGAAAGTTCACCTAAAATAGCCAATATTAATGTATATCCCAGAAAATTGTTGGACTTAAAAAAATTTTTTTTTAAAAAGACAAGTCATGTATAAAAGAAAGAAAACCATATTGTCAACATAGTTCATACCAAACATCAAAGGAGTAAGAAATTTGAGATACTAAAGGAAAGACAGTGTGAGCTAGGGTTTTGTATCCAGCCCAAATAACCTTCAATTCTGAAGGTCATAGTCAAACTACTATGAATATGCAAGAACTCAAGTGCTATTGTTTCTTGGGCCCTTCCTAATGATTCTCCAGAGAACAAATTTCAGAGTTTAAATGCCACATAATTGCGG